>JAOTQJ010179510.1:0-23476 GCA_025642045.1 Solanum sejunctum
CTGGCTAGGCTTTTCCTTTAACCCCTTGGGCTACCCCCCATGATAGGATCGACCCTAGCTAGGTGATTCTTCCACCCTTCGGGTTACCACCCATCAACAAGCGATATACTTTACTTTATCTTTCAATTACCTTTGAGATAATTCTTTTGGTGGTCGTAATTTTAGAGTTGTAGGACTGTAGATATAATATATGACATGTAAATAATCACAAAGACAACAACACAATGAAAGGAGTAGGTTACACAAATAATGAAATGAATAGGAGGTAGAACAACATATGTACTTTATTTAATAGAATGAACTCGTGTATCTTGGTATCCATATATGCATGCAAATTTGCAGGTGACTATGTATAGGAGCATATGAATGTGTAAAAGAGTTTATACACGATTAATAGTTGTGTTGGAGTTGGTAAGTGCCTTTATGTGCCAAGGAGGGATCTAGATTTTATGCCAAGTTATACGAAATCGAGTAGCCTTACACACCTCGCTATATGACCTCACTATTACCTCGAGATAACCTTGAATTCCTCCAAATATTTATCTACAATATAGTAGGTGATATAACTAGCATTAGTAGCCAATAGATACATCTTGGCAACCCAATCTCATAAAAAAACAACATACGGGCAACAAGTGTATAATTGTAAACCCGAGCGTATTTTTTCAACCTTTCCACCCATAATCATATTTTCCAATACACGTTCTCATATACATATCATATGCAGACTATTTTAGTGCCATAACAATCTTATAAAATCCCACAAAGCACAACATATAATAATTCTACACAACATACAAATAGGAGACATAACGTTACGTCCCTTCGCCACATTTTGACGTCAACAATCTCGAACCTGTTTCAACTTTACCCAAACTATACTCAACACATATATACATATAAACAACCCTAAAATAGTCTTAGAACAGTACCAAAGTATTCATGAAGGACGTGAGGCAATAGCCTTCCATTTATCAGCCTACAAGTGCGTACTAAGAGTACAATTGCCATATCCTATAAGAGGATATGTAAAAGTGGTGCAGCAGCTTAGTTACATTACTAAAAAACTATAACTTGTTAAGATCACAAGTATTACTTCATTATTTATCCAACCAGGAAGAGAAAATCCTCTTGAATAGCAAGAAATGTTCACAACAATCTTTAGGACACATGTTGTTCAAATTTTTCAGCATAAACCTAATCAACGTAGTTTATTGTTTTTCATGAAGAAGCCTTACTAAACAAACAACTAGAATCAATTACATTTACCTTCAAGGTTGAGGGTCTCCTTAAGAACCCTAAAAGCTTCTTTTGGCTACTTTACAAAGTCAAGAAAGAAGAACAAAAAGCTTTGTGAAAGCTGAAATTTTCCAAGTCTAAGAATAAATTAAATTTGTTGCTTGTAATCCCATTTAAAGGATTACTTTGGCCAACTTATTTTTTTTTTTATATTTTAAGCCTTATTTTATCAAGTTGGTAAGGTACCATTTTGCCTCTTTCACTTGGGCTTTATTGGGTTGCAAACTAATGGGCCTTGGCTGCCTATTTTTCACCTTTCTCTTAATTAGTTTGGGCCTAAATTATTAAAAAAATCGGGATCTCTTTGGGACTTTTTAATATCCTTCTTGGGTTGAAAATATAGTCCATTTATGATGCTAAAACATGGGCTAAGTTACACCCTTAACACAGACTTTATTAATAATTGGACTTGGACAAATTTGACGCCGGTCCTTGTCTCTGTTTAGCTAGCAATTTAAGCTAAGCAAGTAGGTGACTCACCTGCTAGCTTTTTAAGTCGTACAAGCACCTCAATTCTCTCACTGTGTTTAGGGTTTTATTCTCCTGAATTTGACATAAAACTTATTTACACTCGACCCTCTTCAGCGTTAGACATACATATCTCTCTCTAATTTGAGATTCAAGCACTTTTAAAATAGGCGCTAATTTGACCAAATCATATCCTATTTCATTTGCATAATACTAGTATTGTAAGATGTAGGGTGTTACAGTTAATCTACTAACTTTGATTAGGACTAACTTACTATCTGAAATTATATCAGCTTGATTAAACTCTTAACACTCCCTCTCAAGCTGATGGCTTGAATAGGTTCTTTAGTCCCAGCTTGTTCAGAAGATGTCCGTGTGCGACTCTTCCTAGGCCTTTAGCTAATATATCTGCTAGTTGCTCTTTGGTTGATACATGATCAGTTTTAATCATCCTTTGGTTGATGTTTTCTCTCACAAAGTGAGTTAATGTCAATATGCCTAGTTTTCTAATAGAAGATAGGATTTGCTGCAATATGAAAAGCTGTCTTACTATCATAATACATTAGCACAACTGGTTGTTGTACTTGAACGTCCAACTCCTTAATCAACCCTATCAGCCAAATAATTTCAGCAGTGCAAGCAACCATGCTTCTGAACTCAGCTTTTGCTGAGCTTCTGGATATATGTCATGACCCAAGCCTAGACATAGTACGACGAATGGGAAGCCAAAAGGACCCAAAAAAGCCTCTTAGAATATCAATCACACATCCTTGATCGTGGAAGCAAAGTAAACAACATCAAGAGATTTAAATAAGGATAAAGGGACTAAGGGAAGAATTAGATAACTATAAATAACCAAGACTCAAGAACATAGCATAATTACATCATTTGTCCAACAAAACCTCTAAACATATAATGGGTGGGGCCAAGATACTTTCCGAGCTCACCCTCAAAGTATCAAGATTTCAACATAAAGAAATAAATAAGCAAGAGTAGCATAGCTAGTGTTCTCGAACTTGAGGACTCACCAAAGCTTATCTTCAATATATCACGACTAGCTACTCGGAGGATAATCTTGAAGAGCTTTGATTCCTACATGGTAACATCATGTAGGCATAGAGTATGCGTTAATACATTTGAATGTACTAAGTATGTAGGATATAATGCAACAAGAGGTAGGCAACATTGTCAAAATTACATAAACATAGGCAATGGGTAGTATACTAACAATATGACATGCATGATCAATGTTTAAAGTAAAACATACTTGTATAAAACATATTACATGTGTATGAAGAGACCATCATCATGAACCAAGAAAAAAGTACTATCCAAGGCATACCACCCCCTTGGAAGGTGATTGAGGTATCTACCCCTCAATTGGTAGTACGGGCTTACCACACCCAACAAGGCTATTGAGGTATCTACCCCCAATATAGTAGTACGGGTTTATCACCCCTTGACAAAGCGATTGAGTTATCTACCCCCCAATATGGTAGTATGAGCTTACCACCCTCGATAAGGCGATTGAGGTATCTATCCCCCAGTATGATAGCACAGGCTTACCACCCACTCCCCTAACAAGACAATTGAGGGTTGACACTCCCTTAACAAGGTGTAGTCAACTTGTAATACCATAGATATTTTTCATAAATTCAACACATACATATATTCTGTTCATCATCATAAGGTCACTTGACTCATAAGTCATACAATAGATTATCAATAACTCAAGATTTCTTAACCTGACATTTTACTAAACTTGGTGGGTGTGTAATGCTAGTTCAAAATCATGCAATTCAAGAGTGGAATCATGTGAGAAAACTCAATGTAACTCAACCCACCAACACTGGTAACACCCTCATGCAAGATAGATTGAAAGCCCTCATCAAATCTCATAATAGATCATAGATTCATAGCTCAAAATATGCTTAAACAATCAACATTTTATGAAGTTTCAACATACTTTATAATCAACTTTCATAATAAGAGATACCCATAGATAATCCAACTTAAAAACATGCAATATACATAAAAATGAAGGTTGGGTACCATGGGTGAAAGGACCTAATGGTTGAAACCCATATACCTCAATTTTGTGGATTTCCTTGATGAAGATTTGAATGAGAACTTGAAGTTTGAATGAATTTCTTGAGATCCAGAGATGAGTTTGGGACACTTGAATTTGAATGAAATATTTGGCTAAGTGTTAGAGAGGATTTTGGGAGTGTCTTGAGTGATATGGGGTTGAAAAATGACTAAGTATAGATGCTTTTATGCATAGGAGGGCTTATGCCCAAGGCTCCAAAGCCTTAGGCTAAAATAGTGAACTGGCAAAAAAAAAAAATACACATTTCCCGCCCTCTGGCGCATCGCTCCTCGGGCACGTATCAACATTGGATAAGCATTTTTTTAGAAAATAAAATTTTGCTATGGTTGCTCTAAAATTGGGGTTATACCTATTTTCCATCCTATTTTGTCCTCCGATCACGAATATGGAGTTGGATTTTTGATATCACGCACTGATTTTGCGATATATGAAAATTATGATTATGGGCATTTCCAAGGAGTATTTCTGGGCAGTTTTTGGAGCATTTCTATATCTCCCCCTTGGGAACATTCATCCTCGAATGTCAAAGAAACGTATATAAGAGAAGTAACCAAGATGATTTCAGCCAACAAATGAATACTATAAATACATTAATATATTATTTCAAAAATTTCAACATAAGTGTCAAAAATCACCATAAACTTGTCAACATAAATATGGATGGATGCAAATGGCATAAGGGCTAAAATTTATGACTTGAAATTATATAGGGGACTTAAATTAGTACCTTAGGCTTAAGCAGAGTGGAAGCGATGGGGATATCCCTTTTGCATGTCTGCCTCGGCTTTCCATGTGACACTTTCAACTTGTTGGTTTCTCCAAAGGACCTTAACGGAAGCTACATCCTTGTTCCTCAACCTCTTCACTTGTCTATCCAAAATTTCTACAGAGACTTCTTCATAAGTCAAATCATCTTCAATAACACCCACAACATCTAAAGGCACAATAACACTTGGTTCACCCACACAGTTCCTTAACATAGACATATGGAAGACCGGATGGACCATATTCATACATTGGGCAACTCCAACTCATAGTCTACCTTACCAATCCTTCTCAACACTCTATAAAGACCTATAAATCTTAGACTCGATTTACCTTTTTTACTAAAATGAACCATATTTTTCATGGGCGAGACCTTCAAATAGACTAAATTAACAACCTAAAATTCACGATCCTTTCTCCTCACATCGGCATATGACTTTTGTCTACTTTGGGCTATTTTTAATATTTCCCTTATCATCCTCAACTTCTCCATGGCCTCCATAACCAAATACGGGCCTAACAAAGCCATCTCCCCTACCTCAAATCATCCAATCAGAGACCTATAATATCTACCATAAAGAGCCTCAAAAGAAGCCATACCAATGCTTGAATGATAACTATTATTGTAAGCAAACACAATGAATGGAAGGTGTTCATTGCAACTACCCTTAAACTCCAAAACACAATCTCTAAGCATATCCTCAAGAGTTTGGATAGTTCTTTCAGCTTGGCCATCCGTTTGAGGGTGAAAGGCCATACTAAGCTTAACTTAGTACCAAGACCTCTTTGGAAGGACCTCCAAAAGTGAAAAGCGAATTGAGCACCATGATTCGAAATGATAGACAAAGGTACCCCATGCAATCTAACCAACTCATGAATGTACAACTTAGCATGATCGTTGCCACCATAAGTAGTTTTGGTCAGTAAGAAATGAGCCAACTTTGTCATTCTATCAACGACAACCCAAAAAGAGTCAAAATGCTTTCTAGTCTTAGGCAACCCAACCACAAAATCTATGTTAATTTCCTCCCACTTCCATGTAAGAATCTCTATATCTTGGGCTAGGCCACCCGATCTTTGATGTTCAGCTTTAACTTATTGGTAATTATGATAACCAGATACAAACTTAGCAAAATCTCTTTTCATATCACCCCACCAAAACACTTCCCTCAAATCTTTATACATCTTTGTAGAACTAGATAAATAGAATAGGAAGAATTATGGGCCTCATCTAACACCTTCTCTCTCAAGTCATCAACACTAGGCACACACAACCTACCTTGGTACCTAAGGGCACCATCTCCCTCTTGGGAGAAAACCTCCACCTTACCATCTCTCACCAAGGCCTTCAACTATAATAAGGTAGGGACAAGATATTACTTTGCCTTCACCTCCTCAATCAATGAGTTTTAGAACCATCAACAACTATTACACCACCATTATCAACCTCTTCCAACCTAACCCTAATCTAGTCAACCGATGAACCTTTCTATCTACCTCCTTGCCACATCACCAACATATGCTAGGCTACCCAAAAACACCTTACTTAGAGTATCAGCCATAATATTAGCTTTATTGGGGTGATAATGCACACTCATATCATAATCTTTAAGGAGCTCTAGTCACCTTCTTTGTCTCAAGTTGAGATCTTTTTGGGTAAAGACATATTGGAGACTCTTATGATCGGTAAACACATTAACATAGACCCCATACAAGTAATGATGCCAAATTTTCAAAGCAAGTACCATGGCAGCCAATTTAAGGTGATTGAGGTATCTACCCCCAACATGGTAGTACGGACTTACCACCCCCCGACAAGGCGATTGAGGTATCTACCCTCCAATATGGTAGTATGGGATTACCACCCCATGACATGGTGGTTGAGGTACCTATCCCCCCAACATGGTAGTAGAGGCTTACCACTCCCTCACAAGGCGATTAAGGTATCTACGCCCCAACATAATAGTACGAGCTTACCACCCCCCGACAAGGCAATTGAGGCTTAACACCCCCCTCAACAAGGTGTGATCAACTTGCCACACCATAGATACTTTTCATCAATTCAACATATACATAGATTCCTTTCATCATCATAAGGTCACTTGACTCATAAGACATACAATAGATCATCAATAACTCAAGAATTCTTAATCAAACATTTTAGCAAATACTTAATGGGTTTGTAATGCTAGTTCAAAATTATGCAATTCCGAAAACAGTCATGCTATGGTTTAAACATAGGGGTTAGGCTGCGTACATCCGACCCCCTTACCTCGCAATGGGCAAGAGCCTTTGAGGCATTGGGATAATGTTGTTATTGTTGAAGAGTGAAATCATATAAGAAAACTCAATGTAACTCAACCTACCAACACTTGGTAACACCCTCATGAAGGACACATTAAAACCCCTTATCAAATCTCATAATAGATCATAGATTCATAGTTTAAAACATGTTTAAACAACCAACATTTTATGAAACCCCAACATAGTTTGTAATCAACTTTTATAATAAGATATACTCATAGATAATACAATTTAAAAATATGCAATTACATAAAAATGAAGGTTGGGCACCACAGGTTAAAGGACCCAATGGTTAAAACCCATATACCTTAATTTTGGGGATTTCCTTGATGAAGATTTGAATAAGAACTTGAACCTTAAATGAATTTGTTGAGATCCAAAGATGAGTTTAGGACACTTAAATTTGGATGAAATATTTAACTAAGTGTTAGAGAGGGTTTTGGGAGTGTCTTGAGTGATATGGGGTTGAAAAATGACTAAGTATAGATATTTTTACGCATTGGAGGGCTTAGGCCCAAGGCCCTAAAGCCTTAGGCTGAAATAGTGAACTGGCAACAAAAATGCACATCCCCATGCCCCTAGCGCGTCTCGCCTCTAGTGCGGATTGACACTGGATAAGAATTTTTTTGGAAAATGAATTTTGCTACGGTTGCTTTAAAATTGGGGTTATACCCATTTTTCACTCAATTTTGCCCCTGATAATGAATATTAAGTCAAATTTCTGATATCATGCATGGATTTTATGATATATGGAAATAATAATTATGGGCATTTTCAAGGCATATGGCACTTTTTGGGGCATTTCAATATTTTGTCTTACTTCATTAACTTCGAAGATATTATGACTCCACCAAATTGTACAACATTCCCAATTACAGACCTCTTAGTCTCTAGACATGCTCCCAATCAGAATTATAATAAGCTTGTAGTTGGTTGTCTCTTTGGTAGGCGTAAAGAGTCCTAAATCAACTGTACCTTTGATATATCTTACAACCCTCAATGCAACATCCATATATGACCTCTTAGGACTATGCATATATTTAATAAGCACTAGAACTACAAATGATATGTCTGGCTTGGTCATGGTGAGATATAGTAGCCTTCCAACCAACCTCTGATATATAGTAGGATTCTCTAGAAGTTCATCTTCATCATCTGCTCTGTTAGGAATGTGGTTGTCGTACTTCGCTGAGGTTAGTTTTTGGTTTACTTCAAGTGGAGTTGCAACTATTGTTGCTCCACTTAAACCTGCTTCTAACTCTAATTCTAAAGAATAATTCTTAGACACATTATTGTTCCTTCTAGTGACCTTGCTACTTTAATTCCTAGAAAGAATTTTAACTCTCCAAGATCCTTCATTTTGAACTTTTACTGCAAATCCTTCCTGGCTTCATTAATCAGTTCTTGACTACTTCTAGTTACTAATAAATCATCTACATACACCAGTATGATTACTGTCTTTTTGTCAACTAATTTTATGAAGAGTGAATAGTCATAATGACTTTGAGTGAACCCCATCTAAAGGAGTGCATCTGTCAATTTCCTATTCCATTGTCTAGGAGCCTGTTTTAACCTATATAGTGAGTTATAGAGTTTGCAGGCCTTCTTATTCTCCCCCTGTCTAGTAAAACCTTCAAGAATGAACATATAGACTTCCTCTAATAGATCACTATTTAGAAAGGCATTATGCACATCTATTTGATATATAGCCTAGTCACTAGATGCAATAAGAGACAATAAGGACCTGATTGTGACCATCTTTGCAACAGGAGAGAAACTCGCTGAGTAGTCCAAACCAGGCTTTTGACTATAACCCTTAGCCACAAGTTTGGCCTTATATCTTTCAACTTCCCCTAAGGCCTTGTACTTCACTTTATATACCCACTTACAACATATAGGTGTCTTACCAGGTGAAATATCAATAATGGACCATATGTTGTTTTCTTCCAAAGAAGCAATTTCAAGTTTTGTAGCTTGAATCCAGGCCGAGTCTTGGGATGCTTAATGCAATGATGCTTGTTCTAGGATAAATGAATAGACAGCTAAAGCATGTTGATAAGGTGTTATGAGGTATGAGTAAGTAATATAGGAAGATATAGGATATGAACAAGCATGAGTATATGTAGCAGTGACAAAGTCATTCATCCAAATAAAAGGATATTTGACTCTAGAGGACCTTCTTGGTTCAACTAGTTTTGAAGCATGTGATAAAGAGGGGACAATAGATGAGTCTGAGGTAGATATAGGAGAAGGAGGATCAGGAGTAGAACTAACAGATGTAGTCTCCCCCTGACAGGATGAGAGGACTGTGATTCATTTAAATGATAAGTAGTAGGAATATATGAGTAAGTTTAAGAATAGGAAATATAGGTGTACCAAAGGGCCTTGCATGTAGAAAAGGGAAGACAAACACCATAAAAACTACATTCCTGCTAGTGAAGAATAACTTAAAAATGGAGATAATAGAGAATATAGCCCTTTTTGAGTTAAAAATTACCCCATAAACACACTAGGTATTACTTTAGCAGAAAATTTATCTGAGGTTTTGGTGTTAGAAGCATAGTCAAGGCTCCTAAAGACTCTAAGATGAGTGAGAGATAGGGAATGTTGGTATAGGAGCTCAAAGAGAGACTTAAATTGTAGAATTTTTTATGGTGTTCTATTGATGATGTATACTGCAATGTTGACACATTCACCCTAGAATGTTAATGCAATAGCATCCTGAAATCTGAGTGACCTGGCCACCTGAAGTATAGTTCTGTGCTTCCTTTCTACCACCCCATTCTGTTGGGGAGTATACACACAAAAAGTCTGAGGTACAATGCCAAGAGATGACAAAAGAGACTAAAATTCATTAGTGAAGAATTCACAACCATTATCTATTCTAAGAATTTCAACAGAAGCAAAAAAGAAATTTGTTAATCTTGCAAGAAAGTTTCTCAAGACCACAATGACCTCAGACTTCGACTATATGAGAAACAAACAAGTGAATCCAGTACAATCATCAACTATTGTAATAAAGAACCTTTTGTTATTGTGAGTAGGAACTTTGTATGAATCCCAAATGTAATAATGTATCAACTCAAAAGAAGAATTAGAACTAGAGCTACTAATAGGAAAGAGAAGTTTAGTGTGGTTTGCTAAAGGACAAACAGTGCACTTATGATCTTCAGGATTCAACAGCTTAAGAGATTTATGTCTTCTGAGAATATCTAAAGGAGCATGCCCCAACCTTCTATGCCATAGAGGGAAAATTTAAGGATCTGTTCTGCTAAGTTAGCAAACTTATGTGCTGTATTTTGAGGTGCTTGAGTGGCTGCGTTTCCTGCCAAAATGTGTATACCTTGTTCCTCTTTACCAATTTCCTTCACTTTTCCAGTGTACAAAGCCTAGAATATACAAACATTAGGGAAGAAGTTCAATGAACACTATAATTCCTTGTTTAGATTTGAGATAAAAAACAAATTTCACTTAAATTTTGGAAGGAACAAATCATTAGAAGTCAGTTGATTTGTCAAAACATGTGAGTTTCCGCTATGAGTGACTTGTGCCTAACCACCTATAGGTAGTTGAACATTACTCTTCTCATGATCAGGAACTCTTTTGTGGTAATGTAATAGCTTTGGTTAGATGTCACATGATTAGTTACACCTGAATCTACTATCCACTTAGAGTAAGTAACATTAGAGTTCAAGTGAGTTATGATACCTGCATAGGCTGCTGGAGTTGGACTATTTCCTTCACTACCTTTGTTTAACATATAAGATCTACTGATATTTCTCCTGACTAAAATAGGGAGGTAGCTGAGGGGTAATAGTCTGTTGAAAATGACAGTCATGACTGCTGAGATAATTTATCTCTTGAATATTTTCTACATAGCTACTTGCTTGATTTGCATATTGATTAACTCCTTTCTTCTTAGATTTAGGCTAGTATAGAGGATAGCCAATTAATTTGTAGCAATTCTCTTTTGTATGACCATTGGAACCACAATACTTACACACTATTGATGCCTTATTCTGAGTTGTGTAGTTGCTTGTCGAAATTCCTTTACCAAGATAGTTATTACCAGAACTTGATCTTCCAACTAAACTGTTTCTCCCTATGAACTCACTTCATTTGCTATAACTGGATTTAGTCCCAATGAGTGCTCTCCCTTGTAGTTAGAACTAGTTCCTCCCTTTTGACCAAAAAATACTGCAACTTCTAGTGAATTACTGACCACAAAAGATGCATTAGTTCGAGATCTCTGACTCTTATGATCAATCACCATAGAGTATGCCTTGTATAGAGCAGGACTTGGAGACGTCATGAGAATTTGGCTCCTACATTGAGCATAGGTCTCATTCAGCCCCATTAAAATCTATAGAAGTCTCTGATAATTATGATGTTGAGCGTAATTCCTTAACTCAGGATAATTACAACCTAGAGAAGGCATTAGTGCATCAAATTCATCCCATAGATTTATTATCCAGGAAAAATAATCTGATATAGAGAGAGTTCCTTGAGCTAAAGTTACAATCTCTCTATGTAAGAAAAATACTCTAGATCCATTCATAGTGTCAAACCTTTCCTTCAATTCCATCCATATTTTATATGCATTTGATGCATAGTTGATGCTACTCAATAACTCTTTTCTAACTAAATTCATGATCCAGGAAAACACTACTATATTAACCTTCTCCTATTGTTCATGAAGAGAAACATCAAACTTATGCTTACTAAGCCTTCCATCAATAAATCCTAGTTTACTCTTTCCTAATAGATGTAATGCCATAAATCTGGAATGACAACAAAAAGTTCCAGAAAATGTGTCTCGAAAGTGTCCGAAATTATAATTTTCATATATCTCTAAATCTATGCGTGATATCAAAAATTCAACTTTATCTTCTTGTTCAGGGGGTCATATTGAATGGAAAATAGATCTAACCCTAATTTAAGAGCAACCGTAGTAAAATTTGAAAATCACAAAAATATGATATCCAGTTAGCAGTCTGCGCCCTTGGCACGCTCTTGATGTTTTTTTGTACAATTTTTCAAGTTTATTCCAAGGCTTTTGAGTCTTGGAGTAAGTTTTTCAATGTGTGAAAATACCTATACTTAGCCATATTTCACTCGTACATCATTCAAGACATTCCTCAATACTCACTTAAACACTTAGGCTCATATTTCTCACAAAAATCAAGTCCCAAAACTCATCTGAATCTTAAGGTTCTCATTCAAACTTCAAGTCTCCATCTCCAATCTTCTTCAAGGATTCTCAAAAAGCTAAGGTATGTTAGTTTTTTTTCATGGTTTTCTTTCACCCATGATGCCCAAGCTTCCTTTTACCCTAAATTGTATGATTTAAAGTTGGTTTACTCCTGGATCTTAGTTATTATGAATTTCACTGCACACTATGTTTTGGTTTCATGAGACTGTGACTGATTTAACATATTTTGAGCTATGAATCTAATATCTATTGTGAGATTTGATGAAGTGTTTTGATATATATTGCTTGAGAATGTTACCAAATAACTACTAAAAGTTTTACATTGAATTTTTCTAGCATGATTCACTCATGAATTTGCATGGTTTTACACTCGTACAACACACCAACCAAGTGGTTTGATAAAATGTCCAGTTATAGTTTCTTGAGGAATTGATGGTCCGATACATATCGTATGAGTTAAATGACTATATGATGAATAAAGAAATATAGGTATATGATATTATATCTATAGTGTGGGGAAAATGATCAAGACTCACTCGGGAGGTTGTAGGCCCTGGTAATCATGTTGAGGGGTTTGTACTTCGATCGCTTTGCTTCTGATGTGGCAGGACCGTGTAACAATGTCGATGTATTTGTACCTTGATAACCATGTTGAGGGGTTTGTACCTCATCAACCATATTGGGGTGGGTGGGTTGTACCTCATCAACCATGTTGGGGGGTTTGTACCTCATCAACCACATGAAGGGGTTTGTACCTCATGCGCCTCTCCAAGGAGGTGGTAGGTCTTGGATATTCACTAATACGGTCTCTCCTTACACATGTATTATGTTCTATATAAGCATAATTTACTTCAAGCATCATCATATATGCCATATTACTATATGTTTATTCATTGCCTATGTTATGCTTTTTGTTTATGGTGCTTATCACTTGTTGCATTGCATCCTACATACTTAGTACATTCAAACATACTAATGCATATTATATGTCTACATGATATCACCATATAGGATCCGGAGGCCCGCTTGAGCATCTTCATCCATGTGGCTAATACGATTTCTCTCAAGCTTGTTGGTGTGTCCTCCATTTCGGTGACGTTGCTTATACTCATGGTATGTTCTAAGAATACAATGACAATAATAACATACCCAGTATAATCCCATAAGTGGGGTATGGGAAGGGTAGAATATACGTAGACCTTACCACTACCATAGAAGTAGAGAGGTTGTTTCCTGGAAACCCTCGTCTCAAAACCCGTAAGTAAGAACAAACTAGATATGACAAAAGAAGGGAAGGAAACAAAAAAATAGTGACTAATAATGACAATATGTAAATAAGGTAAACTAATACATGATATAATAGGTAATGCGAATACATGGCAAAAAAACACCTAACCCTACCATTAGGCTGCTACTCTAATTTGCGACCTCCATTTTTCTCTATCTAAGGCCATGTCCTCAGTAAGATCAAGTTTCGTTAGATCTTGTATAATCACCTTCCCCTAATACTTCTTCGGTCTACCTCTACCCCTCCGAGTATCTCCCAAAACTAGCCTCTCGTAGCTCCTAATAGGATTATCGGTACTCCTTCTCTACACATGTCCAAACCATCGCAGTCTCGCTTCCCTCATCTTTTTGGCCACTGGAGCCACCTCTAGCTTTTCCCGGATGGTCTCATTCCTAACCTTGTCACTCCTAGTTTGACCACACATCTATCTTAGCATACTCATTCTGCGACATGCATCATCTCAACATATGCCTTCTTAATTGGCCAACACTCCATTCTATACAACAACTATGGTCTAACCACCATTTTGTAAGACTTAACTTTGAGTTTTGGTGGTATCTTCTTGTCACATAATACTCCAGAGGCAAGCCTCCATTTAGTCCATGCTGCCCCAATACGGCGTGTGACATCATCCTTGATAGCACCACTACTCTGGATGATGGACCCCAAATACTTAAAGTTTTCTCTCTTGGGGATAGGTTGAGTGGCAAGCCTCACATTAGAGTTTGACTTATCCCTTTCAACACCGAACTTGCACTCCAATTATTCAGTTTTAGTCCTGGTCAATTTGAAACCTTTGGACTCCAAGGCGTGTCTCCAGGCCTCCAACCTATCATTAACTTTAGTCCGAGTCTCATCAATCAGTACTATGTTATCTGCAAAAAGCATACACCATGGTACCTCTTCCTGGATAGAACGCGTTAGCTCATCCATCACCAAGGCAAACAAGAAAGGGCTCAACACAGATCCTTCGTGGAGTCCCATCTCAACAGGAAAATACTCAGAATCTCCTCCCACCGTTCTCACTCGAGTTGTGGCTCCATCGTACATATCCTTAATCGCCCTGATATAAGCCACTGAGGCACCTTTCACCTGTAGACACTTTCATAAGACATCCCTTGGGACTTTGTCGTAAGCCTTCTCGAGATCAATGAACACCATATGAAGATCCTTTCTTCTTTCCCTATATTTCTCTAATAAACTACAAACAAGATGAATTACTTCAGTAGTCGACTACCCCAGCATAAATCCAAATTGGTTCTCCGAGATAGATATTACTCTTTGCACCCTCATCTCGACTACTCTCTCCCAGACCTTCATAGTGTGGCTTAACAACTTGATACCCCTGTAATTGTTATAGCTTTAAATATCTCCCTTGTTCTTGTACAATAGAACCATTGTGCTCCTCATCCATTCATCAGGCATCTTGGCAGTCTTCATAATAGCATTGAACAGTCTAGTCAACCACTCAATGCCATCCTTGACCATGTTCTTCCAGAAGTCTACCAAAATCTCATTGGGCCCGATCGCCCTCCCCCTCTTCATTTTACTAATATCCCGTCTTACCTTCTCAAATCTGAACAGTCTGCAATACCCAAAATCATGATGGTTTTCGAAGCTTGCCAACTCACCCAGCTCAATATCCCTATCTCCTTTTCCATTTAAGAGTTAATAGAAGTAGGCTTTCCATTTTAATTTAATAGGAGTGTCATCCACTAACACCTCACCCTCTTCATCCTTGATATAATTTACCTGGTCCAAGTCGCGAGTTTTCCTTTCTCTAACTTTATTATATACAATCTCTTTTCTCTGCCTTTCTTTTATTTATATGTTGACTTTAAGGGTGAGCCTGGTTGTTTGTCTTGGCGCCTGCTCTTATCTATATAGTAGGGTTGTTTTTTGATATGTCTTGTATAATGCTATAAGCTTTGACTCTCTCTTGACTCTTATTGTTTATGATATGAAAAATGTCCCTTAGCCATCATTATCCCTATTTAAGATCTTTTTATGTTATTTTATCACTTCTACGACCAAGGATGTATAATGATGTGCTAAGAGGCTTTCTTGGGGTCCCCTCAGGTTTTCCTTTCGTCGTGTAATGACTAGGCCCTGGGCTTGGGTTGTGACAAAATTGGTATCAGAGCACTAGGTTGTTAATGGTCCTTAACATCCAACACACCACATCGATTAGAGTCTTGTTCATGGTTGTATTGTGCACCACAACTCTTAGTTAGAGGCTTTGAGGCATTTATGAAATATTTCCCTTCTTCTTACTCCATGTTGTGCTATAGAAGTTGAAGTAAGGTTCTCACCTTAATGATTGTACATTGCTATCCTAGATCATTCCTAACACAAGAGGAAGAAGAGTCTTCACTACCGAGGAGTAACCAACTCATGAAGAGCTCCGGGGTGCACTCACTTTGCTTGGACAAGTTGTGGCTAACCAAGCCAACCAAGGGGTCCAAGCCTCTCATGCTCCTACACCGACATCTCGGGTGAGAGACTTCATAAGGCTGAATCCCTAGAATTCTATCGATCAAAGGTGGATGAGGACCCTAAAGGGTTCATTGATAAGGTCTACATGGTTTTTGCTATTATAGGTGTTAGATTGGAAGAGAAGGCAGAGTTGGCGGCTTACCAACTCAATGGGATAGGACAAATATTTTTTGATCAACTGAAGAAGGAGAAGAGAATCAATAATGTGGTGCTTTGGGAAGAGTTTAGGGCGACCTTTCTTAATCGGTTCTTCCATCTTGAACTTAAGAAAGCTAAATTATTGGAGTTTATAAGCTTGAAACAAGGATCTATGAGAGTGAGGGAGTATGTCCTTAAGTATAATCAGCTCTCTAAATATGCTCCACACTTGGTGGCCGACTCATGGTCTAGAATGAAAAAAATTGTGTTGGTTGTTTTTGACTTCCTCTGTGAGGAGTGTTGGTTTACTATGTTGATTAATGACATGGATTTGTCTCATTTAATGACCTATGCTGAATAAATGGAGGAGGAGAAATTGAGGAACAGAAGGGGTCATGAGGCCAAGAGGGCCCATTTTGAGGGAAAGTTCCATAGTTGAAAGGATGGCCGGTTCCATCAAGGCGAAGGGTATTCTCATGCATTTCAAAAGAGGGTTGCCATGACTTTCTAAGGACCCAAGGTGTTTAAGGTGCGGTTCCTAATGGTGGGTGTCCAAAATGTGGTAGGGGTCCCATGCTTGAGGGATACTAATGCTTGTTATAGTTGTAAGAAAATGGGCATAAGGTGATGGATTGCCCTCGAAATCGCGACAAGGGTAAGGATGTTCGTCTAAAGGTGCTAACGCAGTTTTTTTGGGGAGAGATAGTCAACAAGGTGGTGCCCCAAGGCACAATCAATTCTATGCACTTCAAGAGAGGCAATAGTGGAGGAGGTTCCCGATGTCGTCATCAGTATGTTAAAAGTCTTCGATTTTATTATATATGTATTGACTGATCCGGGTGGCACTCTTTTTTTTGTTATCCCCTTTGTTGCCAAAAAGTTTTATGTTGAGCTCAAATTGTTGTGTGAGTCATTTGAGGTATCTACTCCTATTAGTGCATCTATTGTTGCTAGGAAGGTCTATAGAAATTGTCCCATTTGCATCTTGCATAAGATATTACCTTGTGATCTTGTTGAGTTGGATATGGTTGATATTGATGTCATTCTTGGGATGGATTTATTGCTTATATACTATGCCTCTATTGATTGTAAAACCTGTAGGATCAAGTTCCAATTCTTAACTGAACCCATTCTTGAGTGGTAGAGTTATGATGTGGTGGTCAAAGGTAGGTTCATCTCTTGTATTAAAGCCCGTAAGTTGATTTCTAAGAGGTGTCTCTACCAACTTGTAAGGGTTAGGGATGTGGAGTCCAAAGTCCTTCCTATATAGGTGGTTTCGATTGTAAATGAGTTCTTTGATGTCTTTCCAAATGGCCTTCTCGGTGTTCCTCCTGAAAGGGAAATAGATTTTGCTATAGACCGATACTCAACTCATTTTTATTTCCCCTTACCGTATGGCCCCGGTGGAGTTAAAGGAGTTGAAGGAACAATTGAGGGCTTGTTGGAGAATGAATTTATTAGGCCTAGTCAATCACCTTGGGGTGCACTAGTGTTTTTTATGAAAAAAAGGATGGGTCTCTTAGAATGTGTATTATCTATCAACAACTTAATAGGGTCACCATCATGAATAGGTATCCTCTTCCAAGAATTGATGATTTTTTGACCAATTTCAAGGGGCTAACCACTTCTCTAAGATTGATCTTCTGTCCGGATATCATTAAGTGAAGGTAAGAGAGTGTGATATTTCCAAGATGGCCTTTCGAACTAGGTATGGACATTATGAGTTCATTATGATGTCTTTTGGGTTGGCCAATGCATTGACTATCTTTGTTGATCTTATGAATAGGGTCTTCAAACCCTACCTTGATTTGTTATTGTGGTCTTTGTTGATGATATTTTGATCTATTCTCATAGTGAGGAGAAGCATATGGCTCATCGGAGAGTAGTGTTACAAAGATTAAGGGAAGAGAAGTTGTACGCTAAATATGAAAAGTGTGAATTTTTGTTGAAACAAGTTTTCTTTCTATTCATGTGGTGTCAGGGAATGGTATTAAGGTGGATCCTAAAAAGACAGATATGATTAGAAATTGGCCTAGACCATTGACCTGTCGGATATTTGGAGCTTCTTGGGCTTAGCGGGTACTATCGAAGGTTCATGAATGGGTTCTCTTCTATTGCTTATCCCATACTAAATTGACTCAAAAAGAGGCTAAGTCTATATAGAACGATGGGTATGAGAGGAGTTTCCAAAAATTAAAAGATAAGCTTGCGTTCGCTCCTATTTTATCATTACCAGAAGGGCTAGAATGATTTATTGCGTATTGTGATGCTTCTAGAGTTATATTGGGTTGTGTTCTAATGCAAAATGGCAAGGTGATAGTAGATGCTTCTAGGCAACTCAAAGTACATGAAAAGAACTATCCTACGTATGATCTTCAATTGGCCGCCATGGTTTTTGCTTTGAAAATTTGGCGTCATTATTTGTATGGGGTGCATGTTGATGTGTTCACCGATCATAAGAGTCTCTAATATGTCCTCACTCAAAATTATCTTAACTTGAGATAAAGAATATGGTTATAACTTATTAAGGATTATGATATGAGTGTGCATTATCTTCTTAGTAAGGCTAATATGGTGGTTGATGCCTTGAGTAGGATGTCTATGGGTAGCCTAGTTCATCTTGATGATGGTGATAAAGAGGTAGCTAGAGAGGTCTATCGGTTAGCTAGATTAGGAGTTAGGTTGGAAGAGGTGGATAATTATAGTGTTGTTATTGTTGATGGTTCTAATTCTTCATTGGTTGCGAAGGTGAAAGCTATGCAAGACTTTGATCCCTCCTTGTTAGAATTGAAGGCGTTGGTTAATGATGGGGGATAGGAGATTTTCTCATAAGGGGGAGATGGTACACTTAGATACCAAGGTTGGTTGTGTATGCCTTGTGTTGATGGCTTGAGAGAGAGGATTCTTGATGAAGCTAATGGTTCTTCCTATTCTATTCGCCCTAGTTCTACTAAGATGTATAGAGATTTGAGAGATGCATTGGTGGGAAGGCATGAAGAAAGACATTACAAAATTTATGCTTGGTTGTCATAGTTGCCAACAAGTCAAAGCCGAACATCAAAGGTCGAGTGGCCTAATACAATACATAGAGGTTCTTACTTGGAAGTGTGAAGAGATT
Source organism: Solanum sejunctum (assembly GCA_025642045.1). Classification (NCBI taxonomy): domain Eukaryota; kingdom Viridiplantae; phylum Streptophyta; class Magnoliopsida; order Solanales; family Solanaceae; genus Solanum; species Solanum sejunctum. The sequence goes on from JAOTQJ010179510.1 coordinate 19,199, forward strand.
AATATGAACTTTGTAGTTGGGTTGCCCAAGATTATAAAGGGTTTTGATTCCATTTGGTTTTTAGTTGATAGGATAATGATATTGACTCATTTTCTACCAATTAAGACCATATATAGGACTGAAGATTATGCTAGATTTTACATTCATGACTTGGTGAGGTTGCATGGGTTTCCTCTGTCCATCATATCGGATCGTGGTGCCTAATTTACTTCACATTTTTAGAGGTCTTTTCAAAGGGGTCTTAGTACAAAGGATAAACTTAGTACGACCTTTCACCCTCAAACGGATGGCCAAGCCGAAAGAACTATCCAAACACTTGAGGATATGCTTAGGGCTTGTGTTTTGGATCTTAAGGGTAGTCGGGATGATCATCTTCCATTGATTAATTTTGCCTACAACAATAGCTATCATTCTAGTATCGGTATGTCTAATTTCGAGGATCTTTATGATAGTTATTGTAGATCACCGGTTGGGTGGTATGAAGTTGGAGAGGTAGCTATGTTGGAACCAGGTCTGGTTATGGAGGCTCTTGAGAAGGTTAGGATGATTAGGAAGAGGTTGAAGATGGCCCAAAGTCACCAAAAGTCTTATGCTGATGTGAGAAGAAGAGATCTCGAATTCAAAGTTGGTGATTGGGTTTATTAAAAAGGTGTTACCCATAAAGGGTATGGTCTATTTTGGTAAGAAGGGCAAGTTGAGTCTAAGATATGTAGGTCCTTGTAAGGTGATTAGGAGGATTGGCAAAGTAGCTTATAAGTTAGAATTGCCTAGTGAGATGGATTTGGTTCATCCGATCTTTCATATATCCATGTTGAGGAAACTTGTGGAGACCCTAATGTTATTATGCCCCTTGATGTTATGGGTGTTGTTGAATACAAGTTGACCTATGAGTAGGTTCCGATTCAAATTTTAGATAGACAAGTAAAGAGGTTGAGGAAAAAGGATGTGGCTTCCGTTAAGGTCTTTTGGAGGAATCAACAAGTTAAAAGTGCTACATGGGAGGCTGAAGCAAACATGCAAAAGCAATATCCTTATATTTTCCACTCTAGTCAAGCCTAAGGTATTCATCTAAGTCCCTTATCTGATTTCAAGTCTAAGTTCAGCCCATGACATTTGTATATATTCATGTTTAAATTGATAAGTTCATGATTATTTTACACTATGTTGAGATTTTTGAAATGATGTTTAGATGCATTGTTGCATCCTTATATGGGCTGAAATTATCATGTTTATGTCTCTCATATACGTTTCTTTGACATTCAGGGATGAATGTTGCCGAGGAGATATTGAAACGACCCCAAAAAGTGCTAAAAAATGTGCCTGAAAATGTGCCTTAAAAGTGTCCAAAATCATAATTTTCATATATCTCAAAATGCATGATATAAAAAATTCAACTTCATATTCTTATTCAGGGGCTCAAATTTAGTGAAAAATAGGTCTAACCCCGATTTAAGAGCAACTATAGCAAAATTTGAAAATCTCAAAAATGCGATTTCCAGTGAGCAGTGCGCTCCCCTGGCGTGACACGCGAAGGGTGTGCTCTTGTATATTCTTTTGTGCAGATTTTCAAGTTAGGTCCAAGACTTTTAAGTCTATGTCCTAAGTGTTCCCATGCATGAAAATACCTATACTTAGCCATTTTTCACCCTCATATCATTCAAGACATTCCCCAATACTCACTCAAATACTTGGACTCATATTTCTCTCCAACATCAAGTCCCAAAACTCATCCACATCTTTAGGTTATCATTCAAACTTCAAGTCTCCATCTCCAATCTTCTTCAAGGATTCCCCAAAAGTTAAGGTATGTGGGTTTCTTTCATGGGTTCCTTTCACCTATGATGCCCAAGCTTCTTTTTACCCTAAATTGCATGATTTAAATTTGATTTACTCATGGGTCTTAGTTATTATAAATTTCACGGCATACTATATTGGGGCTTCATGAATTGTGACTGTTTTAGCATGTTTTGAGCTATGAATCTAAGATCTATTGTGAGATTTGATAAAAAGTTTTTATGTATATTGCTTGAGGGTGTTACCAAGTATCTATTGATGGTTTTACACTGAATTTTCTATCATGATTCCGCTCTTGAATTTGCATGATTTTACACGTGTGCTACACACCCGCCAAGTTTTTGATAAAATGTCTGGTTATGGTTTTTTGAGAAAGTAAAGGTCCAATGCATGTCTTACTAGTTGAATGACTATATGATGATGAAAGGAATGCATGTATATGATATTATATCTATAGTATAGGGAAAATGACTAAGCCTTACTCGGGAGTTTATAGGCCTGGGTAACTGTATTGAGGGGTTTGTACATCGATCACCTTGCTCGAGAGGTGGCAGGCCCATGTAACCATATCAAGGGGATCTTACCTTGACAACCATATTGAGGGATTTTATACCTTATCAACCATGTTGGGGGGATTGTACCTTATCAACCATATTTGGGGTTTGTACCTTATCAACCATGTTGGGGGGTTTTGTACCTCATCAACCACAAGAAGGAGTTTGTACCTCATGCGCCTCTCCAAGGAGGTGGTAGGCCTTGGATATTCACTAATATGGTCTCTTCCGACACACGGATTATGTTCTATATAAGCATGGCTTACTTCAAGCATCATTCATGCATGCCATATTGCTGCCTATATTATGCATTTTGTTTATGGTGCTTATCACTTGTTGCATTAGATTCTGCATATTTAGTATATTCAGACGTACTAATGGATTCTCTATGCCTACATGATGTCACCATGTAGGAACCAGAGCCCCTCTTGAGTAGCATTCTCCATGTGGCTAATATGATTTCTCTCAAGTTTGTTGGCGAATCTTCTATTTCAGGGACGTTGCTTATGATCTCATGCTATATTCTAAGACTACCTTTCTTTTATGTATATGTTGACTATGAGGGTGAGCTCGGTTGCTAAGAGGCTTGCTTAGGGTCCCTTCGATTTCCTATTGCGCTATGTCATGACTAGGCCCTAGCATTGGGTCGAGACACAATCTACTCCATAGAACATAGTTTTTAGATCCAATTAGCTGACTTAGTAATCAGAGAGCTACCTGGTGTGTCATTAGGGTGAAGATAGAGTGGGTGATTATGGTCGATCTCACCTCTGCTGGAGTTTCTAGATGCAGACAAACTTGTTGCTATCATAGGTGCATCTTCTTCTACCATTCTTCTATCTAAACTTGCTCGATTTAGATGATTTTAATTGAGACAAAGCTTTTACAAGCTAAGTGCTCACAGTAGATCAGGTCTCTGATACCATGTTAGCTTCCATGGTAGAAGTCCTGTATGTGCAGTAAAAGTAAGAAGAGAAAGGAAGAAGGAGAGCTAAGGAGAAACTCTTAGAAATGACACTATTTCATTGCTCCAACTTGGCTAAGTACAGCCATATATCTAGATACACTGACAACTATAAGTTAGCTGTCAATGTAACTAACTTATAACTACTTAGTTAATCCACTAACTATCATGGATTATGACTAACTAACTAGCTGAAATTGCATCAACTTGATTAACCTCTAAACAAGGCACTCCAACTAACTCATTTTTAATCTTTTAAATACATCTGTCCAGGAGAAAAAATGTGTGAATCACACTACCGATGACGTGTAATATATGTCCAATCCCGTGATGTCATGTCCATAAAAGTATTCCATCTATTTATAATTTTGTTTTAAAAAAGTAAAAGACAGGAATTATTTGTGATTGGACAAAATAAATTTATTTTAGAAAAGATTTAAATTTTGTAAATTTTAATTTTTTACTCTATCTTGGACACCTATCCCCACCAGCCCCCTTGCCCCAACCCCTAGCCGATGCAAAAAAATTTAAAAATTAATTTTACAAAAAAATTATTTTTACTCTACCTCGGACCCCCATCCCCCTCCTCCAATGCCACCTCCACACCCCACCTCCATACAAAAAAAATTAACCCCCCTCTTCCTTATAACCACACAAAGAGAAATTGCAAATTAATTTTACAAAAAAAAGAAATTTTATAAATTTTAATTTTTTACTCCACCTCGGGCCCTTATACCTCCACTCCACTCCCCACTACCATACAAAAAAATTGAAAATTTATTTTATAAAAAATTTAAAATTTATAAATTTTAATTTTTTATTCTATCTCGGGCCCTCAGCACCCCCCACCCCCGTACAGAAAAAAATTAGAAAGTTATCTTTTACAAAATTTTAAATTTTAAAATTTTAATTTTTTACTCCACTCCACCCCCATCCCCCTACCCCTACCTCTCAAAAAAGAATTTA
>JAOTQJ010179530.1:0-23472 GCA_025642045.1 Solanum sejunctum
ATATATATATATATATCCATATAGTGATGTTTGCTATTGTTGGGTTCGCTGTTTGCAGGTGAGGCTAGTCAGTAAACAGAGGAAATTCTGTCTAAATTTCAAGAGATAAGGAGTACTTTCGATTTGCTCTTGGAAATCCAGTTTAGTGTTTTTCTGGGTGCCCCACCGGCACTAATCACGGCCCCTGGGTTGGGTCATGACTCAAAGAATCGTCAAGTCAATAGTCTCTCTCTAGAAACTGGAGCGGGCATGGAAAAACAATATCTATACCTCCTTCATTCTATTCAAGCTTATGATAACATGCCAAGTTCTTTTCTTTATGGTTCCAAATCTTGAGTTCAGCCATCATGCAATTGCATACATTCATGTTTAAATTGACAAGTTTATGATGATTTTACACTTATGTTGAGATTTTTGAAATGATGTTTAAGTGCATTATCGCATTCTTTTGTGGGCTAAAAATTATCATGTTATCATCTCTCATATACCTTTCTTTGACATTTGGGGATGAATGTTACCAAGGAGAAGATATTGAAATGACCCCAAAAATGCCCAAAAATGTGCCTTGGAAGTGCTCAGACTCATAATTTCCATATATCTCAAACTTTGTGCATGATATAAAAAATCCAACTTCATATTATTGTCCAAGAGGCAAAATTGAGTGAGAAATGGGTCTAATTCTGATTTTAGAGCAACCGTATCAAAATTTAAAAATGCCAAGTGAGCAAAATTCCAGTGAGCTAGCACACCTCAGGCACGACATGTCAAGGGCATGAAGAGGGTATATTTTCCCCTAGTTTTATTAGTTTTGTCAAAAGCTTTTGGATCTTGGGCCTAAACCTTCCCATACGTGGAAATACCTATACTTAGCTATATTTTATCTTCATATCATGCAAGACATTCCCCAATACTCTCTCAAACCTTTACACTAATATTTCTCTCAAAATTCAAGTGTCCAAATCTCTTTCAGATATCAAGGAATTCATCCAAGGTTCAAGTTTCCATTATAATCTTCATCAAGAAATTCTCCAAAGTCAAGATATATGGGTTTTATTCATGGGTTCCTTTTACCCATGAAGCCTAAGATTCTTTTCTACCTAAATTGTGTAATTTCAAGTCGATTTACTTATGTTCATACTTATTATGAATTAGACTACGAACTATCTTGGGGGTTTCATGAAATTGTGATTGTTTTAGCATGTTTTGAACTATGAATCTAAGATCCATTGTGGGATTTGATGAATGGTTTTGATGTATATTGCTTGAGGGTGTTACCAAGTATTGATGGATGGTTTTACATTGATTTTTTTTTGCATGATTTCATCCCTAAATTGCATGATTTTATACTAGCACTACATACATGCCAAATGTTTGATAAAATGTTCAGTTATGATTTTTTAAGGAATGGAAGGTCCAATGCATGTGTTATGAGTTGAATGACTTTATGATGATGAAAGAAATATGTATATATGATAGTTTGGTATATCGTGTTGGGAATTAACCATGCCCTACTCTGGGGGGTGTGAGCTCGAGTAACCAATCAAAGGGTTTGTACCTTGATAATCGGGTTGAGGGCTTGGTACCTCAATCACCATAGGTGGTAGAGTGAGATGATCTACCAACCAATTAAGGGGTTGGTACATCAATTACCATGGGTGTTAGGGTGAGATGATCCACCAACTAATTAAGGGGTTGGTACCTCATTAGATGGTACATTATTAGACTATGAATGCTATAATGATGGTCACTTCTTGCATATGTATTATGTTCTATGTAAGCATGAGTTACTTCAAGTATCTTCCATGCATGCCATATTGCTACATGCTTATTCATTGCCTACATTATGCATTATGATTATGTTGCTTATCTCTTGTTGCATTGCATCCTACATACTTAATACATTCAAAAGTGCTAACGCATACTCTATGCCTACATGATATCATCATCTAGGAACTGGATCCCTACTTGAGCATCTTCCTCGACGTGGCTAGTACAATTTCTCTCAGGCTAGTTGGTGAGTGCTCTATTCCAGGGACAATGTCTATACTGTCATGCTATGCACTAAAACTATCTTTCTTTTATGTATATATTGACTATGAGGGTGAGTCCGGTTGCTTGTCTTAGGCCCCGCTAAGTTCTATGTTTAGAGGTGTTGTTGGACAAATTATGTAATGATGATTTAAGCTTGAGTCCCTCTTTGACTCACTTGATGTTTTATTAAATGAAGGTTTTCCCTTAGTCCTTATGCCTTTATTTTCATTCTTTATTGTGTTTAATTACTTCTGAAACCAAGGATGCGTAATAATATATCAAGAGACTAGCTTGGGGTTCCTTCGGGTCCCGTATGCGCCTTGTCACATCTAGGCCATTGTTTGGGTAATGACAGTATCAACACTGTTCATTACTTAATTTATTGACATGTATTAATAAATTTCAAGCAACTATTATTTGATACAATATTGATAACTCATTGTTCATGACATATGTTGTTCATTGTTTGCACCAATTGTGCAGCGTTTTTGTATCAACAATCTATGTTTCTGCTAATAGTTACTATATCTACCAGAACTTGATATGTGGTTTGAATGAATTTTTAAAAAATAGTATCAATAAAGGGTAAACTATGTCATAAAGCAAGTCCCCATACATTCGCCAAGGTTTGGAGTAACAAACAATTGAAATTATGTTGAAGATATCAAAAATCCATTATTGAATATGCACTAGCCTTGTTTCGTCAGTCCATTTTTAGCCCTTATCTGAGCATGCTTGTGTCAAATTTGTAATGATAAACAATGAAATATCTTCTATTAATGAAGATTGAGAATAAAAATAAAGATGTAATCCATATTAGACATAGTAAGGGAAATGTACTTGTATTTAATAAGAGAGAGTGTTTCATCATCCCTAGGTTGAAGTGCACCAGCAACGTCGATGTTTTTCGATACACCGAAGGATCTCCTAGTAAGCTGACGTAGAAATATTCCCCTGAGCCAAATATAAGTGTCTGACTTCTCGTTTTTTGATGGGTCAATGGGATAATGATGTTGTTGCCTTTAGAATGGCAACTCTATACTTCATTCACACATTCTTGTACTCCCAATTGGTAGAATCTTCTGTTCCAGTCGATGACTTTTGCATGGTCTAGGATAACACTTATGTATGGTATCCTTGGGAGCTTATTGTGTATGACAGTCTAATTAAAAGCTTCAGGCAGAAATTTATGACTGAAAAATATCTTTATTGATTCTATAGCATGTCATACATTTTCAACATTTGGATGGTGCTCTTCAATAGTTGCTAAAGATGTTGTTAAAAATGAGAATCACATTCTAAGAATTCTAAATTGGCAAGTTATTGGACGGAGACCAAAATTTGATACTTTCCTCTCAACCATGTTCATTGAGGTACTTATCTTTATATTAAAATCAAAATCTTTATGATTTCATAGTTTGTGAATTACTGATACAAGTAATACACATAAACTATTGATACAAAAAAATGTACAAAGTGATACAAAATGGTCAAACATAGGTAATTACTTTCTTTTCTTTCTTATTTTTTTCAGGTCCCATGTTCCAATATAGTTCCAATTGCCGAAGAATTGTCATCTCTCTAGTTATCAGACCCGATAGATGTTTCTAAATCTGTACCGATTACATCTGCTACACTATCAATAACATGTGTTCATGCAAAGCATTCAGAAAAAAGGTCTTGTCTAGTTTTGAGGATTTTAGCACTGAATTACCTGAACATCTGTTAAGAAGGTCAAAGTGCATTGTTGATTCAACATCCCCACAATCACCTAAAAAGAGGATGGTTGTGAATGAAAAACATTTGTCCCTGTGCAAACTATCAAGGATAGAAAGCCTGTACTTCAAGCATAAGTCCATAGGGAGGGCGAACCACATGCATCAGTATCTGTTCCTCAGGACTATTCAACACGCCAAGCTAAACACAAGGACACAAGTGAATTGACGCAAGTCAAGCATTTTTTGAAGAAATATATAAGTATCAATAGTCAATATATATTTTTATTATAGAAATAAATGTGACAGTTAACTAAATTATTTTTTTTAAGGTTGATCATAAGTTCAATGAACTTGATCGTAAGGTCAACGAACTTGATCATAAGATAATTGCTCTAGAGCCACTGATAAAATCAAATCATCATGATACTATGAGAGCTCTTGGGAAGGGTGTCCACATTTTTAAGGAGGTAATAAGCATACATTTATCAAAATTAATTCATTGACCTCATTATGTAGTATTTTGTACGAATTTGTTTGTATCTTTTTGAATGGATTTATTTGTATTTTATTGAATTTTGAAAGATATCAATGACGTACCAGCCCCGATTACACATGATGATTCTAATCATAGAGTACCTTAGGATCACACTAACAATTTGGTCACTCCACCTTTAAGCCTTATTTCTACTAGTTTCATAGAGGTTATAGAAGATGAATACATTCTGCTGATACGAACCGAGTTATTTATTATTTTTTCATAATTTTTGTTTATCAATAGATTCATATAATGTATCCGTAGGTTTAAACATAACATCAAATTTACTGATACATAGAATATATTATATACTCATTTATAATGACATTTCTAAACTGATGTATCAGTAAAATATACATTCAAGTATCAGCCAAACAAACAAATTTTTATTTGATCAGCTATATTGATACATAAGAGTATATTATGTTCAAACATCAATAGTCCATTACCATTTGTTCCTAAAAAATTCTCATCATTTTTCTAGGTTGTTTCAACATTCAAAGGTTAACTACCCCAAAAAGTGCCCGAGAATGTGCCTCGGAAGAGCCCCCAATTATAATTTCCATATATATAAAATTTCATGCGTTATTTCAAAAAATAAACTTCATGTTCTTGTTCAAGAGAAAAAATTGTGTAGAAATAGGTCTAACCCAAATTCTAGAGCAACCATAGAAAAATTCAAAATTTTAAAGTGTCAAATTCTAGTTTGTAGTGCATGCATTCTTGGCGCAACAGGCCGCTGTGTTATTTTTGTCCAGTTTTTCCAATTCGATCCAAGGCCTTTGGGTCAAGGGCCTAAGCCTTCCTACATGTAAAAATACCTATACTTAGCTATAGTTTGCCTTTATGTCATACAAGACATTCCCCAATGCTCACTCAAACACTTATGCTTGTATTTCTCTCAAATTTCAAGTGCTAAAACTCTCTCCAAATCTAAAGGAATTCAACCAAGTTCCAAATCTTCATCTCCAATATTTATTAAGTTCATCTCCAAAGATAAGGTATGTGGTTGTCTTTCATGGGTTCCTTTCACTCATGATGCCCAAGCTTCCTTTTCTTAAAAATTGCATGATTTAAAGTGGATTTACTCATGGGTCTTACTTATTACTAAATTCATTGCACACTATTTGGGGTTTATGAAATTTTGACTGTTTTACTATGTTTTGGCTATTAATCTTTGATCTATTTTAATATTTGATGAAGGATTTTGATGTATATTGCTTGAGGGTGTTACTAAGTATCTATTAAAGGTTTTACATTGGATTTTCTAGAATGATAATACTCTTGAATTACATGGTTTTACACTAGCATCATATACCTGCCAAGTGTTTGATAAAATGCCTTTTTAAGGATTCTTTAAGTTTTGATGATGTATTGGTTAAGTTATGATTCAAGTGACTCTATGATGACTACGAATTTTCTAAAGATGTGTTTAAATCATGAAAGTGTTGATGATATTGTAGGGCCGAATTAAGCTCCTTTCGTAAGATTATACCTCTTGTGAGCCTTTGATGTTGGTGTTAATGAAAGGGTAATGTTGATGATGACCCATTCCTATCATTAAAGTTAGGCTCACCATTTAAGGTCAACGATGCTGAGAGCTACTCGTGCCATGTCTCTATGTTTATTATAAGTTATTAAAGTATGATTATTTTATATATTTTGTGGGATTAGACTTAGTATCGAGTGAACTAGAGGTGAGTCACCAAGTCCTAGAACTAGGTGTCCCTATAGGTGAAGGGATTAGAGGCTAGTCCCCAAATCTCTAAGAGGCGACTACCCTAAATATGATGGCTTGATGTGAGTACCTGAGCCTGGGATTAAGGTAAGTACCTGAGTCCAAGAACTAGAGGTAAGTACCCATTTCACATTAGGCTTAATGGATCCACTTAGGTATTAGGAGGTTTTTACCTTGGAAAGTAACTTCACCTTTTTCTCCGATGTGGGGTTGACATCGAGATTCCGAATTGTAGCTTGCTTGATCTTACTTTATGTTGGTTGTGGTTTCTTCCCATACTATGTATTATGAACTATACAAGTTGATTTGGATTGTAAGTATGGTTTTACTTCAAACATAATTCATGCAAATCATATTGTTAGTATGTTATTCATTGCTTATGATTATGCATTTTGTCTATGATGCCTATTTCTTGTTGCATTGCATTCCACATACTTAGTACATTCAAACATACTAATACATACTTTATGCCTACATAATGTCACTATGTAGGAACTGGTGCATCACTTGATCCTCCTCCTCCTCCTCCTCTACATGTCTAGTATGATTGTCTCTCAAGCTTATTGGTGAGTCCTCCATTCTAGAGACGTTGCTTATGATCTCTTGCTATCTACTAAAGCTACCTTTCCTTTATTTATGTACTAACTATGAGGGTGTGCCTGGTTGTTTGTTATGGTCCCCGCTCTTATCTATATAGTAGAGGTGTTGTTTGGCATGTTATGTATCTACGCTATGAGCCTTGGCTCTCTTGTTTTTGATGTTATGGTGTGGAAGTTTACCCTTAGTCCCAATTTCGTTGTTTATACTTATTTTTAATTGTCATTTTATTTGCTTCAGCAACTAAAGATGCGTAATGATATTCAATGAGGCTTATTTGGGGTTCCTTTGGGTTCTCCATTTGTCAGTCACGTCTAGGCTCTAGGTCCAAAGCGTGAGAAACATGGTATCAGAGTATTAGGTTGTTAGATCCTCGAAGTCTAACACATTGTGTTGATTAGAGTCTTATTTATGGTTGTGTTGTGCACCACAACTATGAATAGGAGGCTATGAGACATTTTAGATAATGTTTTCCTTTTTCATATTCTAAGTCATGGTATAGAGTTGAAGTAAGTTTTTCCACTCTAACGATTGTTCTTTTCTATGCTAGATCATGCCTAACATAAGAGAAAGAAGAGCCCACTCTCCTAAAGAATAACCAACTCATGGAGAATTCTGGGATGTACTTACTATGTTAGCTCAAGTTGTGTCTAATCAAGCCAACTAAATGTCCCAATCCCCCTTATGCTCCTACTTCAGCATCTCAACTAGGGACTTTTTGAGGATGAATTCATTGAAATTCTATAGATCTAAGTTAGATGAGGACCCTCAAGAGTTCATCGATGAGGCCTATAAGGTATTAGCTATCATGGGACGTAGATTGGAGGAAAAAGTAGAGTTAGCAATTTACCAACTCAAAGGGGTAGCACAAATATGGTATAATCAATGGAAGGAAGAGAAGGGCATTGACAATGTGGTTATATGGGAGGTGTTCAAGGCATCTTTTCTTGATCGATTCTTCCCTCTTGAGCTTAGAGAAGCTAAATTGGTGGAGTTCAAGAACTTGAAACAAGGATCTTTGAGTGTGAGGGAGTATGCCCTCAAGTTCAATTAACTTTCAAAATGTGCCCCCTAATTGGTGGCTGATCCAAGGTCTAGGATGAGTAAATTCGTGATAAGAGTATCCGACTTGATGAGTGAGGAGTGCCAATCTGCTATGTTGATTAGTGATATGGATTTGTCCTGCCTCATGATTTATGCCAAAAAACTTGAGGGGGAGAAGCTTAGAAAGAGAAGGAGTGAGGAGTCCAAGAGGGCTTGATATGATGGTTGTTTTCGAGGCTAAGGTACCACTCGAGAGATTGCTTACCCGGTCCAAGTGTATGTTTTGGATGTGGTGGAATGAATTATAAGATGAGACATTACCTGTGGGTCCTTAAAGATCACAAGGATGGTCTTCGACGTTCTCAACCGTACCTCTCTAGGGGTCACTAGACTTGGCTTGGTGCTTCACAGGTAAGTTAAAGGTTTTGATTTTGGTGGATTCGAGTTTATCTATACCTTACATTATTCCACTTTGGTTGCTTATAAGCCTCTTGTGTGTCCTGAGTTATTTTGTGAACCTTTGTTGTCTAAATCTTGTTGAGTATATTGTTGCTAAGAATGTTCATAGGTGTTGTTCTATGTTTATCTTGCCTTAGGTCTTACCTTGTGACTTGTTAGAATTGATGTCATGCTTGGGGTAGATTAGTTGCATGCATATTATGTCCCTATAGAGAGTAGAACCTATAGCAAAGGAAGTAGGTCCATTCTTGTTTTAAGGTCCAATTGATCTCTAAGGGTTGCCCGATGTTCTTATTGCATAGGATCTTATATTGTGATTTTGGTTGGATTAGGTCGTTGTATTGGAGGTTTTGAGGTGGTTTGGCTACTTGCATATCGTGTTTCCAATGAGTGTAGAACCGTAAGGTTGTAACATGATGGTTAATGATTGTTGATTTATAAGGTCAACTACAATGGGTTAGTCTCTTCTCTAAGCTTGATCTTTGTTTTGGGTTTTGTCTCTAAGTGAGGATGAGGGTAGGTGGTATTCAAAAGTGTCTTTCCAGACTAAGGGTGAATATTTGAGTATTTTTGGAGATGTTTGGTTGACTTATGCACCGGCTATGTTTATGGGTTTCATGAATAGTCTTAAAACCCTACCTTGGCTTGTTGGAGGTGGCCTCTAGTGGTGAAGTAGTGATTTATTTAGAGCTTGGGAATCATTTGGGGGTAATGTTGTAAATCTTAGGGATGAGAGGTTGTTTACTGAATATGATAGGTGTGAACGAAGGATAACAAGAGGTAGTTGAAATATTTTATGAATCATTATATGAGTGTGCATTATTTTCCTCGGTAAGGCTAATATTTTGGTTGGTGTTCTAAGTAGCCTAGCGTGTGTTGAGGATGGTGGTAAGAGGTGACTTTAGGGGTCCATCATTTGTCTAGAATGAGGGACTAAGTTGGAAGAAGTTGAGCATGGTGATGTACTATTCTTGACGGTTCCTAATCTTCTTTGGTTGGAGAGGTTTAGATTAACCAAGGCCTTTATTCCATCTTATTAGGGTTGGAAGTTTTGGGTGAAGAGATGGTAGAGTGGAGGTTGTCTCCCAAGGGGAATATGGTGGTTTATAGTACCAAGTGGACTAGGTGGGTTAATGTTGACAATTGAGTTTAGGATTGTGAGCCCTTGTATGATGTAGAGAAAGGTTGGCAAGGTTACTTAAGGATTGAAATTACCTAGTAATATGGTTATGGTTTGTCTGGTTTTCATGCTTTTGGGTTAAGGGTGTGTGTTGGTGATTCTAGTGTCATAGAACTCTTTGAGGTTGTGGGTGTTGTGGAGGATACGTTGGTTTAGGACAAGGCCCATTGGAAGAATCGTCAAGTTGATAGTGCCTTCCGGGGAGCTGGAACGGATATGGAAAAGAGATATCCATATCTCTTTCATTCTATTCAAGCATATAGTATCATGTCAAACCTTTTTTGTGATTTCATATCTCATGTTCCAGCCCCTAAGTCATTTGAATGCATTTATGTTTACATTGAAAAGGTTCATGGTGATTTTACACTTACATTGAGATTTTTGAAAATGGTGTTTTAAGTGTGTTGTTGCATTCTTGTTGGGGCTGGTTTCTTTATGATTACACTTCTCTTATACATTTCTTTGACATTCAGAGACGAATGTTCCCAAGGGGGAGATATTGTAACGACCCCAAAAAGTACCCAAAAATGTGCCTTAAAAGTGCCCAGAATTGTAATTTTCATATATCTAAAAATCTATGCGTTATTTCAAAAATCTGACTTCTTATTCTTGCTTAGGGGGGCAAAATTGAGTGGGCAATAGGTCTAACCCAAATTTTAGAGTAACTCTAGCAAAATTTGAAATTTTAAAGTGTCAAATTCCAGTGTGTAGTGCACATTCTTTTCGCTACCCGCCTCTATGTTATTTTTGTCCAATTTTTGTTGTTCGGTCCAAGGCTTTTGGGTATTGTGACTAAGCCTTTCCATGCATGAAAATACCTATACTTAGCAATATTTTGCCTCTATGTCATATAAAACATTCCCCAATACTCACTCAAACACTTAGGCTTATATTTCTCTCAAATTTCAAGTGCCAAACCCTCTCCGGATCTTATGGAATTCAACCAAGCTCCAAGTCTCCATCTCTTATCTTCATCAAATTCATCTCCAAAGCTAAGGTATGTGAGTTTTTTTCATGGATTCCTTTCACCCATGATGCCCAAGCTTCCTTTTCTTAAAAATTACATGATTTAAAGTGGATTTACTCATGGATCTCACTTATTATGAAATTCACTGCACACTATATTGGGGTTTATGAAATTATAACTATTTTTACTATATTTTGGGCTATGAATCTTTGATCTATCTTAAGATTTGATGAAGGGTTTTGATGTATATTGCTTGAGGGTGTTAGTAAGTATCTATTGATGGTTTTACATTGGATTTTTTAGAATGATAACACTCTTGAATTGCAAGTTTTACACTAGCATTACACACCAACCAAGTGTTTGATAAAATTTCTTTTTAAGGATTCATTAAGTTTTGATGATCTATCGGTTGAGTTATGATTCAAGTGAATCTATGATGATTATAAGCTATCTAAAGATGTGTTTAAATCATGAAAGTGTTGATGATGTTGTAGGTACTTATTAAGCCCCTTTCTTAAGATTATACCTTTTGTGAGCCTTTGATGTTGGTGTTAATGAAAGGGTAATGTTGATGATGACCCATTCCTCTGATTGAAGTTAGGCTCACCATTTGAGGTCAATGATGTTGAGAGATACTCGTGCCATGTCTCTATGTTTATTGAAAGTTATTAAAGTATGGCTATTTTATATATTTTATGGGATTAGACTTAGCACCGAGTGGACTAGAGGCGAGTCCCTAAGTCCTAGAACTACGTATCACTGTAGGTGAAGGGATAAGAGGTGAGTCCCCAAATCTCTAAGAGGCGACTACCCTAAATATGAGGGCTTGAGGTGAGTACCCAAGTCTGGGCTTAAGGCAAGTACCCGAGTCCAAGAACTAGCGGTGAGTACCCATATCACATAAGGTAGTGGATCCACTTAGGTATTAGGAGGTTCACCTCGGCATGTAACGTTTTCCTTTCCTCCGATGTAGGGTTGACATCAGGATTTCGATTTCTAGCTTTTCTGGTCTTACTTAATGTTATTTGAGGTTCTTTCACACTATGTATTATAAAATACACAAGTTGGTTTGGATTGTAAGCATGGTTTTACTTCAAACATAATTCATACAAATTATATTGTTAGTATGTTATTTATTGCTTATGATTATGCATTTTACCTATGATACCTATTTCTTGTTGTATTACATCCCACATACTTAGTACATTCAAATGTACTAACACCTACTCTATACCTATATGATGTCACCATGTAGGAATCGGTGCACTGCTTAATCATCCTCTTCCTCCACGTGGCTAGTACGATTGTCACTCAAGCTTGTTGGTGAAACCTCCATTTCAGGGATGTTACTTATGATCTCTTGCTATGTACTAAAACTATATTTCCTTTATTTATGTATTGACTATAAGGGTGAGCCCAGGTATTTGTCGTGGTCCCTGCTCTTATCTATGTAGTAGAGGTGTAGTTGGACGTGTTATGTATCTATGCTATGAGACTTGACTCTCTTCTTTTTGATATTATGATGTGGAAGTTTACCCTTTGTCCCAATTCCCTTGTTTATGCTTTTCTCTCATTGTCATTTTAATTGCTTTAGCGACCAAGGATGTGTAATGATATGCTATGAGGTTTGTTTAGGGTTCCTTCGGGTTCCCCATTCGCTAGTCATGTCTATACTCTAGGTTTGATATGTGACTCAAAGATCTACCCATAATTGAAGAAGTTGATGAACCCCAACAACAGCCCGTATATACAGAACAATCAGAGGTAAATGTACCAACACACAATATATTGCAACACAAATAACATAATATATCAATAAACAGTTTTATTGCATTTGGCGTGTATCAAAAAAATATTTTTGTCATTATCTATTGATATGCTTATATTTTTATATAGAATGTGATACATCAAGCTTCAAAAGTTGAAATGAAATAGCCGATTCCATCAACTGGCAACAAATCTCTAGTTGTCTAAGTATTTATAATATCAATCATTAAATATTTTTTATATGCAGTCCTAACTTGTCGTTATTGCATAGATTGATGTCTCAGAGGATTCGGGGAAAAAGTTTGAAAATGCATCATTTGAGTTCAATATGCCACAAAACAAGAGCAAAACAAAACAATTAATACATCGGTAAACCATTCTAAGAATTTTCTCATTTTAATTTATGTTTGTTAGTAATATTATCACATACAGATTGTTAACTTTAAACTATAGGAGTCCACTACATCCACAACTTTAGAAAAATGAATAAATGCAGCAGTTGAAGCATTACTAGGACAACTTTTGTCATGCCCCGGAAGGGTACCCTTGGCATGGTTGGCACTTGAAGAACCATTGTTGATTCTCCAAGAGAACTAGTTGGCGTCACTATCACATCAACTCGATAGTGGAAGAATAACCCAAATATAAAGGCATTATACAAAATAAAATGCAACTCAGCTACTCATACTGTTCAGTATATAAGTTTAGAATACAAAATACTCAACAATCCTCTACCCAGTATCTATGAAGCCTCTATTCAACAAATCTAGATGGTGTCATGATAGGCCATGAATACCCCAAATTAAATAAAGAAGAAAAAGGTATACTAACTCAACTCATACGATCAAAGACCTCCTCCGAAAAGCAAAAAGGACTCACCAACTCTTGAAATGTACTGATCTGTGAATCTTAACAATGCGCGGGCTGAAGACCTCTATCACATGTATGTGGATCATGAAAGGATGCAGGCCTAAATGGACATCGATACGTGAAATACACTGGTATATAAAATAGCTCAAGAAAAGTAAGCTCAACTAATTCACCTCGACTCAACAACTTATGCTGAAATCAATTTATGCAAGTTAGAGTAATTCATGCTTTTAAAAGTAAGCTTAGTAGGAATAGACTCATTTTAAAACATCATGTTGCTTGGGAGTTTCTCTTAATCGACATCCTCATCCGACCACCTTTAATTAAGTGATGCAGATTGAATGTAACATTATTTCCACGCCCTCTTAACTTGCCATGGAAAAGGGCGATCAACTCTCTCATGGATCCATAATAAATGTCTACTTGTGGGACTAGAGTAACCAGAACAATCTATAATAACTATTCTATGTTGGTAATGTAGTTATGTGGGTTAAAGTAGATGTATATCCGCTCCTCGCTTGATGCTTGATATACTTCTCTTAAGACTAAATTATGCTCGACTCATAAATCTACTCAAAACTCCACACCTTTGGGTTATCTCATCTAAATCATTCATCAACTCATTCAATTAATACAAGTCATCAAATTCAACCCAAACTCAAATGGTCATTTAGACTCACTCAATATGAATCCTTAGGTAGTATGAGCAAAATACTCATATGTATAAATGTAAGCGACTCAATGCAACATGCTCCTCATACTCAATCATACTCAAATTACTTAACTCTAAATGCTCAATTTATATCAACTCAAATATTCAATGATATGATAGAATTTCATAAAATCATATGATTTAGGGTTCATACTATCAATTATGAAATACATTGTAAATATCATATCAATACTCATGCAATATAACATATATCTCATGTAATATAGTAAGAACTCAGGATGAAAACAAAGATTCAAAGTTTGGGTAGTACAATTTCTCAAATCTCAACTCTTTTCAAAATCTTGACTCAAGATGTTGAAGGGGCATGTGAATTTTTTTTTTCACATTTTGGCAAGTCTTACATACCTGTGAGTTGAGGTAACAATCAAACCTCAATCAATCTTTGTACTTGAATTGCAAACCCAACTCTTTCTCCTCTCCTGTTGTTCTCATGAAAACCCAAGTGTGGAATAAAGCATGAATACCCTTAGGGTTTATTTTAAGACCCCATCCATGCCCAAAACAACCAAGCGTTTATTTAGATAAGAATCAAAATAGATAAGAATACCCCTCATTAAAACTATTGCTGGGGTTTATGAGACCCCATCTATGAGTCATAGATGATTCTATGAGTCGTAAAAGGCCCCTCTTAAACAAGGGATCAAAAAGTTAGAGTCAATGGAAATTAGTATGAAACCTCATCGTATGAGTCGTAATATGTTTTACAAGTCGTAAACTCCTTCTCGAAAGTAAGATGAACCTGCAATCCAAATCACTGGAATTTGTCACGAAAACCTCCTCTACAAGTCATAAAGGGTTCTACGAGTCATAAACTTCTCCCGTAAACTGAAGAGTCTTGAAACTCATAGCTACCTGAATTCCCTATGAGACCCCTCTTTATGACTTATAAACCTCTATATGAGTCGAAATAACTCTCATAAATGTACTCCTATAGCTTTTTCTCGGTACTCAGCATCTCCTGCCCATCTACATCCATATTAGGTAGGAAAGAATCAGAGAGTGTTATATCTTCCCCTTGGGATCATTCGTCCTCCAATGAAGAGAAATCTAGGAATTGGGTCAAGGCACAAATTTCCCTATGACTCTAACAACTAACCAGCTCTCAAATCACTTATGCAATCTACCAATCAAGAAATTTAGCAAGTAGAACAATCAAACAATAAACAAATCATATCAATCCTCACTCGGACTCTAGAACTCTATCATCTATCATATGGAGAATAAAATGGATATGAGGAACGAAAATTCAAGCATTTCGCGAGAATTCATTACCATCAACTCTCCTATCATCAGCAGGGAAGCATAAATGAGGATATTTGGTCTTCAATCCTCCTTAGCCTCCCAAATAGCTTCTTCTACGTATTGGTTCCTCTACAACAATTTGATAGATACAACCTCTTTAGTTTGCAACTTTTGAACCTGACGATCAAGAATTTGAACAGGAACCTCCTCATAACTCAACTATCTTTCACTCTAATATTCTCAATAGGCACAGCTAATTTTGGATATCCCAAAAACTTCTTGAGCATAGAAATATGGAAAACTAGATGGATGACCTCTAACTCTGATGGTAATTCTAACTCATGCGCCACATTATCCACTTTCTTTATGATCAGATGAGGGCCAATGTACCTCGGACTCAACTTCCCTTTCTTACCAAATATCATCACACTCTTCATGGGTGACACTTTCAAATACACCCAATCATTGACCTCAAACTCTAAGACTCTTCTTCTAATATCTGTGTAGGATTTCTGTTGACACTATGCAGTCCTCATTCTTTCTTGAATGATTTAACTTCTCCATAGTTTAGTGAACCCAGTCTAACCTAATCAACACTACTTCACCTACCTCAAACTATCCAATTAGCGATTGACACCTCCTCCCATATAGGGCTTCATATGGGCCATCTGAATGCTTTAATAGAAACTGTTGTTGTAGGCAAACTCAATTAGGGGTAAGTGGTTATCCCAATTACCCTTATATTCAATAGACATATCCTCCAAGGTTTGAATTATGTATGCTGCCTGGCCATCGGTCTATGGGTGTAAAAGTAGTGCTAAGATGCACCCTTATACCCAAACATTTCTAAGACGATCTCCAAAACTGGGTAGTAAATTGAGATCCTCTATCACAAATGATAGATAAGGGAACTCCATGCAGTCTAACAATCTCTTTTATGTATAATCGGACATAATCCTCCATAGTGTCAGTCGTCTTGACTTCTAGGAAGTGTGTAGACTTAGTCATCTGATCAGCTATCACCCAAATTGAATCATGCTATTTGTAGGACCTCGATAAACCGATGAAAAGGTCCACGTTAATCATCTCCCATTTTCATTCTAGAATCTCAATGTTCTGAGCCACTGCACATAGCCTTTGGTGCTTAACTTTGACTTGTTGGCAGTTTGGGCACTTGGAAACGAACTCAGCAATATCTCTCTTTATTCCACTCCACTAGTAGACCTTCCTCAAGTCATGGTATATCTTAGATGACCCTGGATGGGTGGAATATTCAGAACTGTGGGCTTATTCCATGATCCTCTCTCTAACACCATCAACATAGGGAACACATAATCCACCTTAATACCTCAATACTCTATCTCCCCCTCTGGTAAAAGCCATCACCTTCTACTTATGCACTTTCTCCTTCAACTGCTATAAATTAGGGTCTTGATCTTATTTCTCTTTCACCTCCACTACTGGAGATGATGTCTACCCATTTTGTACAAGTGCTCCTCCTTCTCCTGATTCATCTAATTGGACTCCTAATCATGCTAGTCTACGAACCTCTTTGGCTAACTCTCTCTTCTCCTCTTCCACATGGGTGGTGCTTCCCATAGACAACCTGCTAAGAGCATCAACGACCACATTAGCTTTACCTAGGTGGTAGATGATGCTCATATCATAGTCCTTAAGTAACTCAAGCCATCTTCTCTACCTTAAGTTAAGCTTCTTTTAGGTGAAGATGCATTGCATAATTTTGTGGTTTGTGAATATATCAACATGTGCTCCATATAGGTAGCGGCGCCATAATTTGAGAGGAAAACCCACTTCTACCAACTCCAAGTCATGAGCAGGATAATTTTTCTCATACACCTTAAGCTGTATAGAAGCATAGACAACAACATTTCCCCTCTGCATCAACACACATCCTAATTGTAAAACCGCACATCTTATAATACTAGTACTATGCAAATGAAATATGACATGGCTTTTCAAATTAGCTCCTATTTTTAAAAGTGCTTGAATCTCATATTATAGGACCAATATGTACATTTAACGCTTAAGAGGGTCGAGTGTATACATGTTTTGAGTCAAATTGAGGAGATCACAACCCTAAACAAAGTGAGAGAATTGAGGTGCTTTTAGGACATAAGAAGCTAGCAGGTGAGTCACCTACTTGCTTAGCTTAAATTTGCTAGCTAAACAGAGATGAGGCCCGATGTCAAATTTATCCAAGTTTGATTAAGAATAAAGTCCATATTAAGGGTGTAACTTTAGCCTATGTTTTAGCATCATGAATGGACTTTATTTTCAGCCCAAGATGAATAATAAAAGTTCCCAAGTACACCACAACCCACTTGGCTAATTGGGCCCAAACTAAGTGAAGAGGAAGTTGAAAAATGGGCAGCCAAGGCCCATCAACATTGAGACCCATTTAGGCCCAAGTGTAAGGGCAAGCTACTGCATCACAAGGTTATTAATATGTGTTAATATTTGGTGAGAATTTCAAAAGAAAGTCGGCCAAAGAGACTCTTTAAGAGGGCTCAAAAACAGCTCCTTAATTCATTTTACTTTGGAACAAATTTTCAGCTTTCCTAAAGACTCTTTTTCTCTCTTTATTTCACTTTACAGGGCAGCCTACACAACCCGCTAGGGTTATTGAAGGAAACTTGAACCTAGAAGGCTAAAGTAATTGAAAATATCCATATATTTGTTATACTTATCCCATGACAAACAAGAAGTATTTACTAGTTATGTTTGTACTAAAATTTTGGACAACATGTGTCCTAAGGATTGTTGTAAGCTTTTCTTATTGTTCAAGAGGGTTTTCTCTCACTGATTGGCTGAATTATGAAACAAGACTTATATTTTTGACAAGATTTAGTTTGTTAGTGATGTAGCATAGCTGCTGTACCACTTTTACGATACACAAAAGTGAGTCCTTATAGGATATCAGAATTGTGTTCTTAGTACAAACTAGTAGGCTGATGGATGGAAGGCTATTGCCTCACGTCCTTCATGACTGATTTTGTATTGTTATAAGACTATTTTAAGGTTGTTGTTATGTATATATGTGTTGAGGATAGTTTGATTAAAGTTGGAAAAGGTTTGGGATTGTCAACGTCAAAATGGGGCAAAGGGACGTAACATTATGCCACCTATTTATATGTTGCGTAGAATTGTTATATGTTGTGCTTTGTGGGCTGTTGTAAGACTGTTATGGCACTAGAATAGACTGCACATTATTTTTATATAATAATGTCTATTAGAAAATACAATTAGGGGTAGAAAGGTTAAAAGAATATGCTCGGGTTTATAAATACCCATTTGTTGACCGTATGTTATTAATTTATAAGATTGGGCTGTCAAGATGTATCGATTGGCTGCTAATGTTACTTTTATCACCTACTATATTGTAGATAAATATTTGGAGGAAGGTATGGTTATCTTGAGGTGATAGCGAGGTCGTACAACGAGGTATGTAAGGCTACTCGATTTCATATTACTTAGCATGAAATCCAGATTCTTCCTTGGCACATAAAGGCACTTACCAACTCCGACATAACTATTAACTATGTCTCCACTCTTTCACATGTTCATATGCTCCCATACATAGTCACCTGTAAATGTGCATACATACATGGATACCAAGTTACATGGGTTCTTGCTGCTAAATAAAGTTCATGAGTTGTTTCATCTCATATGCATTTCATTATTTGTGTAACATACACTTTTCATTGTCATATTGTCTTGTATGATTATTTATATGTCCCATGCCACATCTACAGTCCTATAGCACTAATATTATGACCACTAAAAGAATTATCTCAAAGGTAATTGAAAGATAAAGTAAAGTATGTTGCTTGTTGATGGGTGGTAACCCGAGGGGTGGAAGAATCACCTATCCCGGGTCGATCCTATCATAGGAGGGAGGGGTTAGCCTAAGGGGTTAAAGGATAAGCCTAGCCAGAGCCAATCTTGATATAGATTTACCACTGATCAGATTGTCATTTGTATTAAATACTATGCAAAGACTATACAATAAAGTTAAAGTAATAAAAAGAGCATGAAGTACATGATCCCACAGTATAACTGAAGGTGGTCTCTTATACTACACCAGTATATAGTATCATTTGAGTTGTTACTTCATATACAGTATTTCCTGCATTAAACATTCAGTACATTATCTCGTACTGGCATCCCTTGCGGGGGACCTGCATTTCATGCTACAGGTACAGGTGCTAGTAGATCTCCCTAGTAGGAGTACAGAATATCCAGCTGCTATTACCAAACTCTAGGTTGCTTCAGAGCTTTGTGTGTCTGGAGATTATATTTTTGTATTGTATAGTTAGTCGAGACGGGGCCTGTCCCAACCCTTATAAGACACTTTTCCTTATCTAGAGGCTTTGTTGACTATGTAAACTAAAGTATGGACATATCTCGTACTTTAGATACCGTGGCCCCAACGGCCTAGCCATATGCATTTCCTTTTGGCTTATTATTACTATCTACATTCTTAAAGGCATGTTTAATGTAAAAATTCCTCATAATATGTATAGAAAGCGCATAGATATAGGTTGGTTCTCCCAGGCCTTATTGGTAACGGGTGCTAATCTGCCTTAATGGGACTTGGGGCATGACACTAATCCCACTATCGAAGCATAGCTATAGATAAAAAATCCATCCATTCCATTAGTCAAAGTCAACACTGGTGCAACGACGAACCTCATCTTTAACTCTTTAAAACTCCTTTCACACTCATCAAACTATTAAAACTTGGCCTTATTCTGAGTCAATTTGGTCAATAGTAAAGATATGGAAGAAACCCCTCTACAAACCCCCGGTAATATCCATCCAATCCCAGAAAGCTCTTTATATTCATTGGAGAGGTTGGTCTTGGACAATTCTTGACCGCCTCAATATTTTGAGTATCCACTGAAATTCTATCTGCAGAAATCACATGAACTAAGAAATCCAGAGATTTGAGCCAAAATTCACACTTAGGAAACATTACATATAACTCATTGTCTAAGAGTATCTGCAAACCGATCCTGAGGTGATTAGTATGCTCCTCCTTATCTATGAAATACACCAAGATATCATCAATGAATATGATTATGAGCATGTCCAAATATTGTCTGAATGCTCTATTCATCAAGTCCAAAAAAGTTGCGCGTGCATTTGTGTCCAAATGACATCACCAAGAACTCAAAGTGACCATATCATGTTCGAAAAGCCATCTTTGGTATGTCACATTCTCTCACTTTCAACTGATGATAGCCTTATCTGAGTTTTATGTTAGAGAAAATGGTGGCACCCTGAAGTTGGTCGAATCAATCATCAATCTTTGAAAGGGGCTACTTATTCTTAATAGTTACATTATTCAATTGACGATAGTTATTACACATCCTCAGAAAACTATCCTTTTTTCGTATGAACAAGACTAGATCACTTCACAGAGAGACACTCGACCTTATGAATCTTTTCTCTAACAAATCCCTCAACTGCTCATTTAACTTTGTCCACTCTACAGGGTCCATTCTATATGGTAGAATAGAGATAGGTTGAGTGTTAGAAAGAACATTAATCCTGAAGTCGATCTCCCTATCTGTAGGGACTCCTGCAGATCCTCAGGGAATACATCAATAAACTCACTCACAATCAGGACAGACTCAAGAGTATAGGACTCAACATCATCAAACTTGACTTGCATAAGGTGATGATACATCCTTTTAAAATCAATCGTCCGTCCTTGAGATAAGAAACAAACTTACCCTTTGGCACAACAGATTCTCCCTTACACTCAATCACAGGCTCATTCAAAAAGTAAAATTTGACAGTCTGAGTTCGGCAATCAATGGAGGCATAGTGATCACGCTCAAGATATATCTCTTTTTGAAGTAAAAGCGATCATCAAAGTAATAAACCTAACCAAAGTTAGGGTCGAATCCCAAAACGAATACGGGACTTCAGAACTTGGTTCACTAATAAACAATTTAAGAATTAGCTAACTCAATTCCTAAAAAGGGTTGGGATTTGCAATGATTGATAGGAAATTAAACAAAACTATCTAAAATTGGAAGACAAGCAATAATAAAGAGCAACTTGGGTATTGTGTTCCCCATGATTCACTAACCCAACATCCCCGGATTTCACAATTCTTAACTAGAATATAACATGTAGGATAGTAAATTAGGTTCTTCCAACCCTTTAGTCAAAGGTAAATGTTGAATTTCACTATGGGACTTGGGTCATCTCCATAGTATGCTCAACTAACCATCACCCATAGTCCTAGTCAACCTCCACTTGGTCTAGTTTGATTGATTAGATGAAAACACATCATAGAATCTTGTTGATCACTCTCTTTTCCTATTCATTACCACCTCAATTGGGAAGGTAAAACTAGGTTAGTTTTAATGTTGGCCACCGCTAGAAAACATTCAAAATGAAGAGAAATAATTAATACATGCAAATGTCCATTCCAAGAATTGCGAATAATCCGAGTTTTGTAAGTTAGACTCTTATGGTTCCCAAAACCCCAAATTGTGGGTTTAGCTACTCATATATTGGCCAATAAAGAAATAATAAATAGAGAATACATGGTTAATCACTTACCCAAGAAGATTAAAGAAAAAGAAATCCTAAATTGTATTGATAATCACAAGATTCGAAGTTGAATTGAATCCACAAGTGAATCTCATCTCCAAAATTTAGTCTCCAAAACTAAAACCCTAAGAATATTCAAATTTCTTGTTCTCTACTCTATTCTCAGCTGCTCTTTATGTACAAAATATCAAAACTTAGCTTAAATGACATAGCATTTTCTATTAATAGTATTTATAAATAAGTCCCTAAAATAATTACAAAAATTGGTTCTTGAGCACTATGACTTGTAGTTATGACTCGTAACTAGGGTCTCGAGTTATAATCGGGATTTTGTGTTCATCTTTTGGGTTTTGGACTTCATTCCCATAAAGTTTCATATTGGATCTCCACTTTTTTCATCAATCAGTCAAACATCTCTTCAATCCCAGAATTACTTGCCCCAGTATCACGATTATGGGGTGACACATATGGACCATTCCTAAAATCATCTCTTTTACCCCAATTAGCTTCTGGAACCCTATTCCTCTCAGAATAACCACCTTCTTAATTATAGTTCTGACCTTGATTTTGGAACTTTGATGCCAATAGTTCAAATTGGACCCTTGGGCATTGTTTTGAAAACCCACCTCTTGATCGCTCACAAAACAAGCATCCTCATCATAATAATGCTCTTCAAACATGGGTGTTCGAGGAGGTTAGTGGACTAACCCATGCAATATCTCTTGATTTTTCTTTATTACCACATTCGTGCTTGTGCAAAGTTGAGCAAGTTGTTGCATGATCTCCTCATTGATCTTAGCTTGCTCTGAACCAACATTCACAACACATGAGCTCATTGTAGAAGCTCTCTCCCTTTGTCCCCATGCATGGTTTGTTTTGACCACTTTCTCCATTCTTTCGGTAATCCTTATGAATACTTGATCCAAGAATATGTCCCCTATTATAGTATCGGCACAAGCTTAACTATTTTCATTAAAGACATGGTAGAAGATCTCTACCGATGCATCATCAACAATTTTATGGTCTGGGATGCTTCTCAAACACTTTGTAGATCTCTCCCGTATTGTAATAATTGAACACCAGGTAACTACACAAAATTATTGATTTGATCTTTTACAGCTTCTTTAACCTTGAGAAGTACCTTTCCAAAAAGGCCTTCTATAACTTTACCCAACTTGTGATTAAGCTTTGTAGGAGTTCCGATAGCCACACCACTACATTACCAATGAGACACAGAGGGAACACCCGCAATCCAAAAATATCCATGGAAAGATTTTGCATCCCCATCATGCTCTTGCAAACAAAAGCTACATTATGTAGATGGCTATGAGGATCCTTGGAAGGTAGACCCGCAAACAGACCACAATTTTAAAGCATTTGGAGCAATTTACTTAAAATTGTGAACTTAGTGTCGGCCTGTAATAGTGACATCATTATAGCTCTTATTATATCCATGGCCATAGGATTCAATCTATATTGATTCAATCCATAAGCATTGTCATTGAAGTCCCTAGGTAGTAGCCTATTCTCTAATAGTGGTGGGTTGTTATCCCTGTCATTCACATCATCATTTTGGCTCATAGCTTCATTAACCATGATATTACCAATTGCTTGAGCAATTCTCCTTGTAACCCGTTAGATCTCTAAGTCAATTGGAGTTATGAGAATGCCTTGACTCCTTGTATTGGGCATACAATACCTAGTATACCCTGAAAAAAACTAAACCAACAAAAACAAACACAAAAGTAAATACAAGAAAACTAAGAAGTTAACACTTCAATTATACTACTAGTGAATCCAAATCAAAGTCTCATCGTATTTTCTGGCAACGATGCCATTTTTCTTTGATCACGCTCAAGATACACCTCTTTTTGAAGTAAAAGTGATTGTCAAAGTAATAAATCTAACCAAGGTTAGGGTCAAATCCCACAGGGTGTACAGGACTTCACAACTTGGTTCACTAATAAATAATTCAAAAATTAACTAACTAAATTCCCAAA
>JAOTQJ010179541.1:0-23471 GCA_025642045.1 Solanum sejunctum
TGCCCGTTAAGACGAGATTCAAGCACTTTCAAGAATTGACGCTAATTTGACCAAAGCATAACATGATTTATTTATATCGCATTAGTACATATAAAATTTGGGGTGTTACAATGACGATCCTCTATCCCTTGGGCATGAGCCTGAATACGAGCAATGTCCATCCCAGGTTGGGCAGCCAACACTAGACAACTATCCACATAATACATATCCAGCCCAACAATATAATGATGCATGCGATCCATCATGCTGGAAAAGTGTGCCGATGCATATCGAGCCCAAGAATCAAATTCCAAACTATACTACCGAACCGACCGGCCCAGCTGCCGCAACATCAAAAATCTGTCCTCTCTGGCGCGTCTGATCTCGGGAGGTAGAAAGTGAGCTAAGAAAGCTTCAGTAAACTCTCCCCAAACTGCAGGTCAGGCATTTGCACCTCGAGACAGCAGCCACGATTCATACCGGTTTGCCGCAATATCGCAATCGATAAGATGCCAATTCCATCGATTCTACTTTCGAGGCCCCAATCACACTCAAGGTTCGCTACATCTGTCTCACGAACTCCTTAGAATCTTCCGAACGTTTGGACCCAAAGAACTCTGCTTGTCCACAAACCAAGAAATCACGAGCCTGGGAACTATCTCAACGGGCTGCTTGACTACTCCCCGCTTCCTGTCTGTGGACTTGGCGGGCCACAATTTGAGTCAAGAACTGTACTGCCTCCCGCAGCTCCCTGATTTCTGCGCCTGGCTGAGGAGTCAGAGGTTCTGATGCCTGTCCCTCTGTGGTTGGTGGGGTAACCGAACCCGCTGTCGGGAATACGGTCTCTAGCTCCCGCTAATCACGAGCCCGAGTAGTTCCCTGACCATATCGGGCCCCATCTACTACTGCAGGCCTTCCTCTGCGGCCGGCTGGTTGCTTCCTCAGCGGCATATCTGAAATACAAATCAGTTCTGTCAGGGGGAACATCGCCCTATCAACATCGCTCTAATGCACGATCTAAGATCAGAAGGAAGAGTAACATCCTAATGTCCTGTATCCTCCTATTTATAGATGTGGTGCACGACACACTGATAAACAAGACTGTATTAGACACGGTCTGTGGGCACTTCGAGGACTACCCGCTCTAATACCACTTCTGTCATGACCCAACCCCGGCGCCATGATTAATGCCGGTCGGGCACCCAGACATACATTAAACCGAATTTCCAATCACAATAACTAAGGAATTTCTCGAAATTTTGACAGCATTTTCCCTTAAAATACATCGCCCCGAGAATTCAACTCAGCTCAAATAATCAATCAACAACAACAACAACCACATAACATCAATAAACCTTTTCCAATACCGCCACAACATCAAAATGCCACAAAATGCTATTGCGACGTAAATAGCAAAATAGGGTAGCAGTGAATCAAACTCATATCTACCATATTCAAGCTTCGGATATTTTCCAAAAACCATAATACATCACCCCAACGCCTAACGCAAACCCCTAAAGCTAAAACATAATATTATACCTTCGATGGGACTCTAATTCAAGCTAACGTTCATGTAATCTTTTGAATACTTTTCAAACACTTCCTTTACCCCATAAAGACTATTTCCATGACAAATAAATACAAGTACATGACAACAATTCAATATACAGCCATATACAAATTTGTTCCCAATTCGACCACAAATTCAAAATTCGTAATTCCATTAACAACCAATCCTATTTTCGCATTTTACCTTCATTTTAACACATTCCTAACACCTTCACAACCTTTAATTGATATAAACAAAGATAAAAATTAACATACCTTTCAATCCTTCACTACACCCAAATCCTTCGTAGCCGCTAAACTTTGCGTTTTCTTGACCAACCAACACCACCATGCTACTTAGGGGCTTCAATATACTGAGCTTGAAGCATCAAATAATCGAAAAAACAAAAAAATTAAATTTTTTTGAAAGCTACTGTAGCAACTCGAGGCTTCAATGTTTTGTTTGCTCAAATTTTTCTAAGTATGGAACTTATTGATCTTGTACAAGATAGGTGCTTGTATATATAGACAACAAGTATACCCCACTTGGACCAATCAAAAGCTTACATATACATTTTGACCCCACCTCAAATTATCCTTAAGGATCAAACTTAGAAGAAATTTTGCATTCGGTCCCAAACTTTATTAAATTGAACCAATTAAGGACTTTCGGGGTTTAAGTTATGTTTTAGGTTCTAACACTTCAATCAAAGAAATGCACAAAGTCTGGGTTATTTCAAGCCAACTACTCATGGTTCCTGCAACCCCAAGTTCTGTGTTCTTAGCTATTCATGGCTAACGCAAAATCAATAATAATGAATGTAAAAGACATAGTTGAGAATTTACCCAAAATAATGAAGAACAAGAACACCTTTAAGTTGAAAACTACAAGCTTGGATTAATGGCAAATGTATTGAAGAGAGAATATTAAAAGTGATGGAATCTGAAAATGGTCAAAGTCTTAGCTAAAACCCTAACATTAACTATTTATACTTTTTACAAAAGTACCTTAAAAATTAAATAGAAAATATAGTTGGCAACAATTATGCCTCACAAATACGACTCGTAGGGTGACCTATGAGTCATAATCGGGGTCTCATAGTCAACACTTTGCATTTTGGACTTGACTGCTATGAGTCACTGTTATGAGTTGTTGCTTGGGCTATTACTCGTATGCCCTTCTTGTATTCTAGGCCTGTAGTTGTTGGTCCAAACTTTTGGTTCACTGTTCCTTGCTACAATCCCTACCTATATGAGTCCTAATGAAACCTATGACTCGTAGGGCGTCCTTGTATGGCTGATCTTCACTTTGCAGATTCTTATTTTTGCTCACTGTTTCTTGCAACGAGGGTACCTTATGACTTGTAGCATGGACTACGACTCATAAGGTGACTTGTATGTCTTGTACTTTAGCAAAATGTACAATCTTCTCGCAAAATCTTGCCAACCTGTATTTTTTGAAAGAACAAGACAAAAACTTATAAAAACAATAAAAAGTTGCATTATGAACTCATAAAATCCCTTGTTTTAGGTCATAAAAGGTGTTCCAGAGTTGAAATTCTTTTACTAAGTATAGAAAAGGTTTTATGAGAGGAAAAACAACATGGAACATGTTCCACGAGTCATCTGTCAAGTCGTGGAACAAGATTCAAAAACTTGTAATTTTGATCTAGATTCTATGAGAGCTAATATGACTCAAAATATGTTTTATGAGTCATCTGATGGATTGTAGAATGATAATTAGAAACTAATAATTTTGGTCCACTTTCCATGAGAGAGGACCACGACCTGTAACCTATTTTACAGGTCATAAAAAGGGTTTCGCGGCCTATTTTGATAGATTTATTTGAGGGGTAAGTTTGTCTATTCCTATCCTTTTTAATTAAAACCACAATGTTTTAGGCTATTTCTTATCAGTACCCTAAGGGTATTACTCCTCAAAAGTACCTAGAAACTTCAGAGAGCATCGAAGAAGCAGAGAAAGCTAGGGTTCCGAGCACGTGAGTAGAGATTTTGTGAGAAGTTGACTGTTTCTTATATTCCCAGGTATGTAAGGCTAACAAAAATATTATTTATATTCATCCATGTGCCCCATACCCCGAGTTGATAGAGTTGTGAATGAGTTGAGTCTCCAATACATGATACTCCAAGGTTCTTCTTAAATTCTAATGTGTTTCTAT
The DNA here is from genome assembly GCA_025642045.1 of Solanum sejunctum. Classification (NCBI taxonomy): domain Eukaryota; kingdom Viridiplantae; phylum Streptophyta; class Magnoliopsida; order Solanales; family Solanaceae; genus Solanum; species Solanum sejunctum. Next base: position 3,708 of record JAOTQJ010179541.1, read on the forward strand.
GTAATCTTTCATGAGTTACTATCTTCTTGAATTAAATACTTGAAACCCTATCATGAATTTTTATTATTTTTACAAATTGCATTTAATTGAGCATGTTTGAGTATGGTTTGAGCCTAGAGAGCCTATGAAAAGCCTAGATGCTTTAATGTCATTCTTGTTTCTTGAATGCTATAAGTTAGGATGATGTATGATAGAGTGTTTATGAGTCAAGAGTTGAACATTAAGCGAATATAACCAAAGAGTCAATAGTTGATGTGGTGATTTTAGTTGATAAATGTCCGAAAGAGACTAATTGATTAAGAATGATTGGCTTATCAGCATTGAGTCTTGGGAGGAGTATCGAGCACTGAATGAGTGAGAGTAAGCCTAACTCAAACTTATTAACTACATCGCCAAGCATAAGAGAGCATTGAAATTGTTAAGTCGAATATCCCTCATGATACATCGCTAATCCTCTATGATCGATTCTTTCATACCCTGGCAAGTACTGAATGACTGTGGCAACATCAACGAGATTATTATACAACCACTGGCGTATAAGTGATTATTGTTAGATAAGAGAAACTCTTAGATAGGTTCCAAACTTATAGAATCTAATTTGATTTGATTAGATTGGATTTGATTTGGGCTAGATTGGTATTTATTAGTCATTGTCTACTCTTTATTCTTGCTTTAGGTAGATATTTGACATTTTGATTGAGCATCTTTAGGGTTTGTTACTCTATGTATATCTGTTTCACTCAGCTATTTTACATGCTCGTACATTTCATGTACTGACATCCATTTGAGCCTGCATCTTTTCATGATGCAGAGACAGGTGTTAGAGATCCTTAACAGATGCATTGTTGAGGATCTAATCGCATCCAGTTGATTGGTGAGTCCTCCCATACTTTCGGAGGATGCCCATTTAGATTCCATCTACCTTGAGTTAGTACTTTGTTTTCTTTGAGTTGGGTAGCCATGTCCCCGTCATGGTACCATCTAGACAACTTAGTTAGGGCTTCATAGACTATATTTGGGATTGATGATTTTGGATATTATTTGACTAATTTCTTTCACACTAGTCCTATTGACTTGTTATTATTTCCTTTATTTGAGATTATCCACCTTTATTCATCATTAATCTCCCGCTGATATTGTAAATGTTGATTGAATGGATGGGATGAGGCCAAGTGGTTCACTTGGGGACTAGCAATAGTCTCCGAGTGTCGGCTACGTCTAGGGTAACCTCTCGAGGCATGACAAACTTGGTATCAAAGCACTGAGTTCAAGTGTTCTAAGGAGTCTATGAACCTGTGTCTAGTAGAGTTTTATCTTATAGGTGTGTGCACCACAATTCATAAGCAAGAGACTATATGACATTAGGAAGAATTACACTTCTTTTGTATTCTGACTCATGCGATAGAGCTAAACTCTATGAAATTTCTCATCTAATCTGTACGGTACACATTTTTAGAAGTGTGGCATGCCTCCAAGAAGATCAATCAGAGAAAGAGGGCATCTATCTAGATAGAATGCCAATCAACCTTAGCCCTAGGATTAGGATGAACCCATAGCCCCAACCATCCCTAAACAACCCCCACAGGCTGACATCTCGAATGCTGAACTCTGCCAGGCCATCTAGACCTTAGCCTAGGCCTTTGACGACACCTATCGCTAGACAAGGAAAGGGTAGATAGGATAACCAGAACACATACAGATTTCAAAAACTCTTCAGGCTAAACCCATCGGAGTTCATAGGGTCTATGCCCACTGAGGATCCTGAGAATTATGTTGATGAGATACAGAAAGTATTCCAAGTGATACATGTGACTAAAGCTAATAGGGTTGAGTTGGTTTCCTACCAACTCAAAGTTGTGTCCAGGCTATGGTATGACTATTGGAAGAAGAACTGAGGAGAGGGTGCCCTAGTTCTGACTTGGATAATGTTTGAGGAAGCTTTCTTAGGGCATTTTTTTAGAGAGATAAGAGAGGCCAAGGTAAGAAAATTCTTAAACTTGAATCAGGGATCTATGATAGTGAAGGAATATAGCTTAAGTTTATGTATCTATCCTGCTATGCTCCTGAGATGGTTGTATATATGAGAAGAAGGATGGGCCTGTACATAGATGGGTTGAGCAAGTGTCTAAATAAAGATGGGAGAGGAGCTATGCGAGTGAATGATATGGACATAGGCAAATTAATGGTCTATGTGCAGTGGACTAATTAGGAAATGTAATAGGATAGAGAGGATATTAGAAATAAGAGGCAAAAACCTCCAGCTATGAGGTTAGAAGTAGAGGAAATGGGAATGGTAGCAAGTTTTAATCTGGGCCAGCACCTTCGTCTTCTAGTGTACCGACGCCCAGAAATTGGAATGAGCAGAAATCTTAGAATTTTAAGGTCTAAGGTTCTCATTCACACACTAATGTGATTCTCAGTTCATAAGGTAAGCCACTATGCAGCAAGTGTGACAAACAACACTTGGGTAGGTGCTGTGAGGAAGGTGATACATGCTAAACTATAGCCAAATGGGTCATTTCCAGAGAGACTGTCCAAAGTGGGCGGACAAGGCCCAATCTTTTGCACCAGTGCCACCAATTAGAAAAAATCAAAGAGGTACTACTTCTGGCATAAGTGGGCACACGAATCGTTTATATGCCATGGGTAGTCGCTAAGATCAGGAAAACTTGCTAGATGTTATGACAGGTATGATTTGAGTCCTTACTCTTGATTGCTATGTTTTGATGGATCCTCATGCCACATCTCGTTTGTGACTCCTTGTGTGGCTAGTAGATTTGATAGAACTCCTGAGTGTCTTATTGAACCCTTTGATGTTTCTACTCCAGTTAGTGAGTATATTCTAGCTGAAAAAAATCTATAGTGACTATGTATTATCCGTCCATCATAAATATACTCTTGTTGATTTGATTGAGTTTGAGATGGTTGACCTCAATGTGATTTTTGGCATGGACTGGCTTTATGCCTACTATGCCTCTATTGATTATAGAAATCGAATTGTCAAATTTCAGTTTCTAAATGAACCTGTCATAGAGTAGAAAGGCGATTCTATTGTGCCTAAGGGTAAGTTTTTTTTTCCTACCTTAAGGCCCGACGATTAATCTCAAAGGGATATATCTACCATCTTGTGCGAGTCAAGTCTGATGACATTGAGTCTCTAAACCTTAAGTCCATTTCGATTGTGAATGAGTTTCCTAAGGTATTCCCTGAGGATCTGTATGGATTCCCTCCCGATAGGGAGATTGACTTCGGAATTGATATTCTTCCTAACACCTAGCCTATCTCTATTCTGTTATATAGAATGGCTCCCGCAGGGTTGAAGGAGTTGAAAGAACAACTGAAAGATTTACTAGAAAAGAGACTTTATTAGGCCGAGTATCTCTCTGTGGGGCATCCTGTCCTATTTGTTTGAAAGAAAGACGGATCCCTCAAAATGTGTATAAATTATTGCCAATTGAATAAGGTGACCATTAAGAATAAATATCCTTTTTTGAGGTTTGATGCCTTGTTCGACCAACTTCAGGGTGCCACCATTTTCTCCAAGATAGACCTTAGATTAGGCTATCACCAGCTGGAAGTGAGTGAATATGACATCCCAAAAGATGTCTTTTTGAACTTGATATGGTCACTTCGAATTCCTAGTGATGTTTTTTAGGTTGACTAATGCACCGTAATCTTCATGGACTTGATGAACAAAGTATTTAAATAGTATCTTGACATGTTTGCGATCATGTTCATTGATAATATTCTGGTGTATACTAGAGATAAAGAAGGCACATGAAAATTACCTCAGAATTGGTTTGTAGACGCTCAATGATAATGAGTTATATGTAAAGGTTTTGAAATGTGAATTTTGGCTCAAATTGGTGGCATTCTTAGGCCATATAATTTTGATTGATGACATTCGAGTGGATGCTCAAAAGATTGAGGTGGTCAAGAATTGGCCTAGACCCACCTCTCCAATTGACATCAGAAGCTTTCTGGTTTCGGTTAGTTACTACTGCAGATTTGTTGAAGGATTTTCTTCCATATACACATCGTTGACTAGACTGACTCAGAAATAGGCCAAGTTTCAATGGTCTGATGAGTGTAAGAAGAGTTTCCAAGAGTTGAAAATGAGGTTGACTGCTGCCCCAGTGTTGACCTTGCCTGAAGGAGCTGACATATTTTTTATTTATTTTGATGCCTCAAGAGTAAAGTTGGGATGTGTATTGATGCAGAAGAGTAAAGTTGTTGCTTATGATTCTAGACAACTCAAATTGCATGAGAAGAATTACCCTACACATAACTTGGAATTGACAACGATATTTGCTCTCAAACTATGGTGCCACTATCTATATGGAGTGCATGTTGATATATTCACAGACCATAAGAGCCTCTAATATGTTCTCACCCAAAAGAAGCTTAATCTGAGGCAGAATAAATGGATTGAGCTACTCAAAGAATATGATATGAGCATCTCTACCATCCAGGTAAAGCTAATTTGGTTGTTGATGCTCTTAGCAGGTTCTCTATAGGGAGCAGTGCTCATATGGAAGAAGAGAAGAAGGAGTTAGCTAAGGAGGTGCACAGACTAGCGCTATTAAGGGTCCAACTAAATGAATCTAGTGAAGGTGGAATACTCATGCATATTGGGTCTACATTATCCCTTGTGGTAGGGGTAAAGAAGAATCAAAACCAAGATCCTATCTTACTCCAATTGAAGAAAGATGTACCTAAGCAGAAAGTAATGGTTTTTTCCAAAGGGGGAGATAGAGTATAGAGATACCAAGGCATATTGTGTGTCCTAGATGCTGATGGTGTTCGATAGAGGATCATGGCTGAGGCTCGTAATTCCAGATATTTCTATTTACCCAGGCTAAACTAAGATGTACCACAACTTGAGAGAGATTTATTGGTGGAGTAGAATAAAGAAAGATTGTGCTGAGTTCAGTTCCTAGTGCCCAAATTGCCAACAAGTTAAATTTGAGCACCAAAGGCCATGTGGAGTAGCTCAAAACTTTGAGATTCTAGAGTAAAAGTGGGAGATTATCAATATGGACTTTCTCACAGGCATACAGAGGTCTCCCAAATAGCATGATTCAATTTGGGTAATAGTTGATTTGATAAAAAAATCTGCTCACTTCTTGGCAGTAAAGATGACTGATACTGCAGAGGATTATGCCCGATTATACATAAAGGAGATCATTAGATTGCATCAGTTCCCCTTGTATATATCTCAGACCAAGAAGCTCAATTCACTGCTTAACTTTGGAAGTCCTTCCAGAAAGGTCTGGCCTCAAAGGTGAATCTTAGCAATGCTTTTCACCCTTAAACTGATGGTCAAGCAGAGCGAATAATTCATACCTTGGATGATATATTGAGGGCCTGCGTTATTGATTTCAAAGGTAATTAGGATGACCATTTTCCTCTAGTTGAGTTCGCCTATAATAACAACTTTCATTCGAGCATCCAAATAGCTCCTTATGAGGCCTTCTATGGTAGAAGATTAAATCACCGATTAGATAGTTTGAGGCAAGTGAAGCAAGGTTAAGTGGGTCGGACTTAGTACACCAGGCTATGAAAAAGGTGACAGTTATAAAAGAAAGATTGAGGACTGTACAGAGTCATCAGAAGTCCTATACTGATGTTAGGAGAATAGACTTGTAGTTTGAGGTCAATGATTGGGTATATTTGAAAGTATCACCCATGAAGGGTGTAATGAGATTTGAAAAGAAAGAGAAATTGAATTCAAGGTACATTAGCCCTTATCAGATCATAAATAGAGTTGACAATATGGCTTATGAGTTAGATCTACCACTAGAGTTAGTGGCCATCAATCCAGGATTTTACACTTCTATTCTCAAAAAGTGTTTGGCCAATCCATCCTTGGTTGTGCCTATTAAAAGAATTGGAGTGAAAGATATTTTGAGTTATGAAGATATCCCACTCCAAAGTCTTGATCATCATGTTTGCAAGTTGACAACTATAGAGATTGCTTCTGTAAAAGCGTTGTGGAGAAGTCAATCCGTTAAAGAGTCTACATGGGAAGTTGACAAGGATATGAAGGATAGATACCCTCATCTATTCATGCCTAACCATGAGAATGTTAAAGGTAATATCCTACTCTTAACTTGAGTTGATTTGTTCATTTCTTGAGTGTGACTAGCGATTGTCTAGATTATTGATGGTTGATAGTTTGATTGAGTATTGAAAGGAGTCTTGATTGTTATTCATGCCTCGAGTCTATCCTTACTCTTTATTCGAGGATGAATAATCCCAAGGGGGATATAATGTAACACCCCAAAAATTTTAAAGTGAAACAGGTTACTAGACTTTGTTCTATGAGAGGGTATACGAGCCGTGGACTAGAGTATAGCCCGTAAACTAGGTTATAAAAGGTGTTTTAGAGTTGAAATTTTTTGATGAAGTATAGAATAGGTTTTACGAGAGGGAACATGACATGTAAGATGTTCCACGAGTCATCTGTCAAGTCGTGAAACAAAATTCAAAAACCTGTAATTTTGGTCCAAATTCTACGAGAGGTAATATGACTCATAATATGTTCTATGAGTCATCTAGTAGATTATAGAATGAGAATTAGAAATTTACAATTTTGATCTACTTTCCACGAGAGAGGACCACAACTCGTAACCTATTTCACGGGTCTTAAAAAATTTTTTGTGGTCTACTTCAGCAGCTTTTTTTAGGGGAAATTTTGTCTATTTCCACCCCTTTTAATTAAAACCACAATGTTATAGGCTATTTTTAGACCCCTTGTGAGTACTCTAAGGGTATTACTTCTCAAAAATACTTAGAAACTTCAGAGAGCATCGAAGAAGGGGAGAAAGCTAGGGTTACGAGCATGTGACTAGAGATTCTGTGAGAAGTTGATTGTTTGTTCTATTCCCAGGTATATAAGGCTAACTAAAATATGGATTATGTTCCTCCGTGTGACCCATACCCCGAGTTGATAGAGTTGTGAATGAGTTAAGTCTCCAATACATATTTCTCCAAGGTTTTTCTTAAATTCTAATGTGTCTCTATGTAATCTTGCTTGAATTACAATCTTTATGAATTAAATACTTGAATTACATGATTTTGCCATGCTACATGAACCCTAGTATGAATTCTTATTATTTTTATAAACTGCATTTAATTGAGCATGCATGAGTATAATTTGAGCATACAGAGCCTATAAAATCAATAGATACTTTAACTCCATTCTTGTTTCCCGAATGCTATGAATTAGAATGATGTAAGAGTTTTCATGAGTCAAGAGTTGAACCATAAATGAATGTAACCAAAGAGTTGTTTGATGTGTTGATTTGAGTTAATAAATGTCTGGATGAGACTAGTTGATTGAGAATGATTGTCTTATCAACATTGAGTCTTAGGAGGAGTATCAAGCACCAAAATAAGTGAGAGTAAGCCCAAATTGAACTCATTAACTACGTCATCAAGCATAGAAGAGGATTGAAGTTGTTAAATAGGATGGCCTTTATGATAATCCCTAAAAAAATAGAGGACTTGGTTGATTAGGATCCACTATGGATCAATTCGTTCTTTACCCTGGCCAGTACTGAATAGCTATAGCAATATCAATAAGATTATTGTACAATCACTGGCTCATAAGTGATTGTTGTCGGATAAGAGAAACTCCTATATAGGTTCTAAACTGATAGTAGTCTAATTTAATTCGATTGGATTGGATTTGATTTGGACTGGGTTGGTATTGATTAATCATTGTCTACTCTTTGTTCTTGCTTTAGATAGACATTTGACATTTTGATTGAGCATCTTTGAGTTTTGTTACTCTATGTATATTTATTTCACTTAGCTATTTTACATGCTCGTACATTCCACATACTAATGTCTATTTAGGCCTGCATCTTTTCATGATGCAGAGACAGGTGTTAGAAATTATTATCAGGTGCATCATTCAGGATCTAATCATATCTAGGGGATTAGTGAGTCTTCCCCTACTTCCGAAGGATGCCCATTTATATTTCATCTAGCTTGAGTCATTACTTTATTTTCTTTGAGTTGGGTAGTCATGGCCTATCATAGTACCATCTAGACATCTTAGTTAGAGGCTTCATAGAGTAGATTTGGGATTAATAATTTTAAATATTGTCTGACTAGTTTATTTTATACTACTCCTGTTGATTTGTTATTATTTATTTGAGATTCTCCACCTTTATTCATCTTTAGTCTTCCACTAATATTATAAATGTTGATTGAATGAATGCGATAAGACCAAGTAGTTTACTTGGGGACTAGCAATAGTCTCTGAGTGCTGACCATGTCTAGGGTACCCTCCCAAGGAGTGACATGTTGCCTAATATATTTTGTATATATATGTATTCCATGGATTTGGCTTAGTATTGAATGAGGCTTGAGATGGAGGGTCCACCCAAGGGGTCCTTATAGACTCTTTCAGCAAGAATAGACTAATCTATAAGAGTAGAGATATTGAAAGGCTCAAGAAGACTCTCAGGAAGGTTCTCAATCTTATTAGATAGGTAATGAGTCATAAATGACAACATTGCACCTGGGTTAAGTAAGACATAATATATATAATAAGGACACAAAGCGTACCAATCACAACATCAAGCAAATTCTCTTGATCCTATCAATTACCCATGGCATACAGATGACTTATACCTCTATTTGAACCCTATTTCAACCTTTCTAATTACATAGACCTTGTCGTCCTATAAAAAAGGTAGGTGTAATACCCATAAAATTACTAAAACACCCTTAGAGGGGAGACATGTGTATAACACGTCTTCCCATGCACTTTTGTGAATCCGAGATTAAATTTGCGATCAACACAAAAAATGGAAGGGGAAAATGATCTCGACTCTATTTTAGAGCAATCGAGTCAAAAAAAATAGTTTTTCATAATTAAATCCAAGATAGTGTATGTGCCCTCCCAGGGCACGATCCTATACTTGGGATTTTTCTTAAAATTTTCTGGAAAGAACGTATCTTGAGGAATTCGCGAAATACAGATATAAGCACCCTAGGCACGTCGTGGACATGGTACTTCGAGATTAAATTTATTCTTTTAATTATTGAAGGGCACTTTGGTCAATTCTCCAACCCTTCTAAGTTCAATAAATGAATATAAGAGATCTTTTATATAAATCCAAGTCCAAAGAATTTCTAGCAACTAAGTTTTCGTATAAGTTGATAGAAAGGTCAACTTCAAATGGCCATATCTCCTAAAGTATAATGACTTAAGTGACCCATAATACAACAAATCGAAGATATTTGAATTAGCTTTTCAATGCATCCAATTTCACTTTAATCAGAGTTCAAAGTAGAAAGTTATGACCAATTTAGTAAATGAGAGCAGAGCTGTCTGAAGGTCCACGCCCGAAGTACATCACGGACTTGACACGAACCCTTACTAGATAAGCTAATGACATTTTGTTTCTTTTTATTTTAAGGGTACTTTTATCCTAAAACCTTTAGGGGTCTATTTAAGGTCCCAAAACGCATAAAACATCAGTTTTCATAATTTAAAATGCTTTTTTTCATTCTTAAACATAAAAATTTTCATAATTTAAAACCCTCTTTTTCATTTGTAAATATAAACGCTGAAGGATCAACAAGAAAGCCATCAAGTTAGGGTTAGTATTCAATATTCCTCCTCAAGGTATGTTATTCTTCATAAATTTCAATCTATCTAACCGAATTTCTTCATCTATTCATGAATCTCTGATAGGATTTTAAATAATAACCTAGGGTTTCAAGAAAATAAATTCAAGAATTCCAAGAAAGAATTTCTTGATTCTTCTTCTTCAAGAATTACAATTCTTCTTCAAGAATTATAATTCTTCATCAAGAATTCTAAAAAGTCTAAGTCAATAATTCTAAAATTAAAGAGAATTATTTCGACCAATGTCCTCCCAAGTTCTTTCTCTTTAAAAGAACTACCAAGATTGAAAATTTGCTCTAAGAAAGCTAGTATTCATCAAATTTAAATTGTAGTATCAACTTACCAAATATGTAAGGCTACCTCAAAACCTATTTTTCGTGCCTAATCTATATTCCTTATCAAGAATGCTAGTCAAAAGTAAAGTCAATTTCATTCCTATGATTTTATGGGAGAAATTGTAGCACCTTATCATGAAATATTTGTTATTTTATCATCATCCTGCTAAAAACTTCAATATTGAGTACATCTTTTTAAGTTCTTGAAGCATTGCCATAGTCAAAAGAACCCTAACTAGTTTTAGCATTATTTTTCCTTATTATGTTTTACTATTGCTCTATTATCAAGTTAAGCTTTGAATAATAAAACATTATGTTCATATAATTATGACTCTAGGAAATTCATGAAAGGTTATCCAGTTCAAAGTAAGAGTTGATTAAAGAAATATTTTAGCATGAGTTATGCAAGTAGTCTATTTACTACACTATCTTTTGAGCATCGCATGTCAGTTTTAAAAAGAACAGTTTAGCCAGTCAAGGCATTTTGCATTACTATTCATCATGTATAAGTTTTAGAGTTTGAGAAAGCATTACCAGTTTTGAGAAAGAAAAATCAATTTAAAGGAAATATCTTGAGCCAAGGCTCCAAGTAATAGATTTCAAGTTTTCCCTTAAAGTGTGACAGTTTTACAGTTCTTGAGCACAGTGCATGTTTTGGGAGTAGTATTGAGCATCGATATGATGAGAGTAATAATAACTTGAACTCATAAACTACGTAGCCTGAACAGGATAGGATTATACCAAGGTACAAGTCTTCACTTGCCACTGAGATGACCCAGTTTTGGGATGGATCTACTCCCTTAGTTTTCGTCTCTTACCCTGGCAAAGTGTGATATAGCTCTGGCAGTGTGGACAAGACACTGTATCATCATGAGTGCTTATAGTGGTGGTTGTTGATTAGAGAAACTCGCCAAGTTAAAGTAAGCTAGTTCTACATATAGATTTTCAGTATATGCTCTATTTTTAGCATGTAGTGCATCATTATTTATGCTAACTTGTTTTAAGACATGTTTTATTTACTTTGAGTATAGTACCTTATACTTGTTTCTGTTTTGGCTATTTTACATATCGTACATTTCACGTACTGATACCTTTGGTGCTACATCATTTTATGATGCAGAATCAGGTATCCACATGATAACAGATATTTAGTATGTTAGCTTTCTAGAGACAATTGGTAAGACCTCTTTGCTTTTGAGCAGACTCTACTCAGCTTAGTTTATGTATTTTATTTTATAGTCAGGTAGACGTGGGTCTTGTTGAGGCACCTATCTCAGTATAACAGAGGCTTTATGGATAGATTTAGTGAGTCGGTCTAATTTTTCCATTAAGATATTGAAGTTCATTACTAATTATGTGAAAAGTTATTTTAAGACTTTGTATAAATCCTGATTTGTAATTTTTTAAGTTTTGTTAAATATTTCAAAAGGTTCATCTTGTAAATCTTCTGCATATATGTAAAGTTTCTAGTTAGTAAGTCAGCCAGGCCAAGGGTTCGCTTTGGGAACAATAATAGTTCCCGGGTGTCAGTCACTTCTAACGTGTAGACTAGGATGTGACAAACTTGGCATCAAAGCATAGAGTTTAAGTGTACTAGGGTGTCTATGAAACCATGTTTGTATTGTCTTATTTATTGGTGTGAGGGCCTAACTTCTATAAATGAGAGACTATTGACATCTAAGAAAAGTTTCCCCTCTTTCACATTCTAGATCGTGCAATAGAGCTTATCTCCAAGAAACTTGTCTATATTCATGTGATTTCCAAATTCATTTGACTATCTCTCATAATTAAGGTGGTTGGAACAAAAAATTAGTATCCTTATTGATGAGTTATCTTCAGATAAAGTATTCAGAAAGCAAAGAGACTGCATTAGGCTTGAGAAGAGCTAACTAATGTGCTTAAGTTTATCAATCCAAAGTAATGCAATCTTATTCTTATGAATCGTGCATTAAGTTATAGCAAGATATGATGTATTTCCAAACTCTGTTCCCTAAATCATTCTTCAGATGTTATACTTGAGAGAAAAGTTAAGTATGCCTGTACTACTTAGTAGTATCCCCTTTCTTTGAGAGGACGTGATTGAAGGCCCTTGTAAACACATGTGGTAGAATGATCCTAGAGCTAGAGAGTGCTACAAATCATGAAGAGTGGGAATAGTAACTGCCTGAAGTTGGTAGCTAAGAGTCACGTGGTGATAAGTCAAGTCCCTTCTAAGTTTTGGTTAAAGAGTATTAAGTATCATCTAGCTTCTATGATAAGGTTAAGTAAGAGTTGTTAGATGTATGAGGTGGTGCACACTGGAATATGAAAGGAGTTGATATTGAAGTAGCATTGTGTTAGTAATGATAAGTATATGTGTAGAATATAAGAACAGAGGGAACAAAGTAGTAGTATCTAAACTAGGCTCATGATTTTGAAAGGAGAGTCATATGAGATTTATAGAGTTATGAGCTTAGCTAGGTGAAGAGGTATAATATATGAGTGGATATTATCTTAACTTATAAAAGAGAGTGTGATGATCAGCTCACTTAGATGGACCATGAGATAAAAATTTATTTCTTATCATGAGACTTAGTGATCTAACATTTCTTGAATATATATATATGAGAGAAGTATGGATGTACATATTCAGTGTTGAACTTAAGCTTGAACTTTAAGTGAGTATCATGTAAAAAGGAGACAGGAGGATGAGAGTGAGACTATTAGTTGGAGATTTGGTCTAGTAGGCTTGACATAGCGTATGTAAGAAATTAAGATATTGGCTTGAAATAAGTGTGTGGTTACAAGTATGGCAAATCTGATATGTAGATGAAAATAGTGAATTGAGGCTAAGTTATTCGATAAGAAAAAGGGGCTAAAGTGTATATCTAAAATAATTTATGACAGTGAAAGACTTTAAGTTTATGAGTTACAATAGTACCTAGATAGTACATTGAGATGCCAATGTGGAGTAGGATAAAGTAGATATTCTTTACTACCCTTACGATTGGGTCAAAGGGGGGATGACCATAGATAATGAGGAGTCTCCCATTATATCCAAATTTTCTCTAGTAAAATGTAAGTGAACATAGAAGACCATAAGTCATAGAAAGCGACTATTATACTAATAAGAGTAGTACGAAATGGAAGATGCCTATAAAGATATATAGAAGAAAGTTAGAAGTTGGTATCTCGAAAGAAAGTTTTAGCAGTAGTTTCATATCTTTGAATAGTAAGTAACAGGAGGATATAAGCATTTTGTACATAGTGGTGCTCTAATCATATGGAGAATTATACTTATAGCTTAGCAAAGAGAATCAGTTCACAGATTTAGAGAGGCAACCTTCGAGCTAAGGGAGAGATGTTTAGGTAATAAATCAAAGTAGATCTTGAGCTTTTGATAGTGTTGAGTTGATCAAAATAAGGCATTAATGCTTTTCTATCTCATACATTCCTTATACTTTATCATGATGATACCCTATTCCTATCTTACACAAGGGTACCATGCCATGATTCAGCACCATGCGCTTTGTGTTGATCTATGTTCATGCTCAGCTCTTAAAGTGACAAATGATAACTTCATTCGGCAATTCTGATCTCATCTCATGAATTAATATTTTTCAGCCTTATATGACATAAGACAAGACTTGAGCTTTATAAGTATACGCAGTTCTATAAACTCATGATAGGCCTTAAAACACTAGTGGTATCATATTATGTTATGAATGTTCTTATATCAAATTTCCTGAATGAATTGTGCTTATAATATTATTCTCTAAGTCCTTCTAATAATTCCTATTTTTGGTATTGATAGTGATGTTCATGATAGTAGATGAGTAGTAATAGAGGAAAGAGAATAGGTGTAACTAATAATCCCAGTTATAGTATGCTTATCCCATTTAAGGTTACAAGCAGAGAGAAAAAAAGATAGGATTTTTTTGTGTACAAGAAGCAGGTAATAGGAGTTTATAAGATTATGGGTGTAGATGTACTATCATAAGTTTAAAGATTTCTAGTTACGTTGACCTCTAAGAAGCTATAAAGTGCTTAAGATGATAGCTTGAATGCGTGAGCGCCATTAAGGGATAGTTGTAGCTATTGATGACTATTGCAATGAATTTCAAGTAGATATATGGGAATAGTATTCTCTATAAGAAAATCCTTATGGGAGTGCGGAACATAATCCTTATGGATTAGATTGGTATAAATATGATCCCCTTATGGGCATCACTTTGTGACTTTGAGTTAGGCTTGAGTATGCAATAGACTTAGATGATGATGGGAGTTACACGGTCAATTAATGAAGAAGTAGAACTCAAGAAGAAGAGCGTAATAGGAGAGAATAGTTGCGTGAAGGCTAACAATCGAATTTTTAGTACATAGGAGTTCAATCCTCTTATCAGTTTAACAATTTTCTTTTAAATTTTTCAAAATTTTGAGGGAAGTGTTCGAGATGGTAACCTTCTTCTCAATACAGATGTAATGTCCATTAGCTAGTTGAGTTCCTACATTCAGTTGATATTCGTGCTTTGAGTAAATCATAGTATCCTCATCATTTGATCCCAAGTGGAAGATATAATAACACCCATAAAATTACTAAAATACCCCTAGAGGGGAGATGTGGACATAATGTATCTTTCCATGCTCCATTTGTGAATCTGAGATTGGATTTGCAATCAACATAAAAAACGAAAGGGGAAAATGGTCTCAATCTATTTTAGAGCAATCGAGTTGAAAAATAATTTTTCGTAATTAAATTCAAGATAGTGTATGTGCGCGCCCAAGCTGCAGCGCACCTAAGGCGCGGACCTATACTTAGGATTTTTCTTATAATTTCTCGGAAAGAATATATCTTGAGGAATTCGGGAAATAAACATGTCCACGCCCTAGGCGTTTTGTGGACATGGTACTTTAGGATCAAATTTTATTCTTTTAATTCTAGAAAGGCACTTTGGTCAATTCTCCAACCTCTCCTAAGTTTAATAGATAAATATAAAAGATCCTTTACATAAAGCCAAGTCCAAAGAATTTCTCTCAACTAAGTTTTCATATGAGTCAATAGAAGGGTAAACTTCAAATGGACATATAATTATTTAGGTGACCTATAATATATGAAATCGAAGGTATTGGAATTAGCTTTCCAGTGCATCTAATTTCACCTTAATCAGAGTTTGGAGTAGAAAGTTATGCATTTTAGAGAAGGAGCACAGAGCTGTCTGAAGCATGCCGTGGACCTGACGCAGACCCTTACTGGATAAGCTAATAACATTTTTCTTCTTATTTTAAGGGTACTTTTATTCTAAAACCTTTAGGGGTCTATTTAAGGTCCCAAAACACATAAAATGTCAACTTTCGTAATTTAAAACCCTCTTTTTAGTTCCGAAATATGAACGCTCAAGGATCATCAAGAAAGCCATCAAATTAGGGCTAGCTTTAAGATTTCTTCTGAAAGTAAGTTATTCTTCATAGATTTAAATCTACCCAACCTAAATTTCTTCATCTATTCATGAATCTCTAATAGGATTTTAAATCATAGCCTAGGGTTTCAAGAATCCCAAGAAAGAATTTCTTGATTCTTCTTCTTCAAGAATTATAGATCTTCATCAAGAACTCTAAAGAGTCCAAGTCAATATTTCAAGAATCAAAGAGAATTCTTTCAACCAATATCCTTCCAAGTTCTTTCACTTTAAAAGAACTACCAAGATTGAGAATTTGCTACAAGAAAGCTAGTATTCATCAAATTTAAATTGTAGTATCAACTTACTAGGTATGTAAGGATACCTAAAGTCCTATTTTTCATGCCTAATATATATTCCTTATCAAGAATGATAGTCAACAGTAAAGTCAATTTTATTCCTATGATTTTATGAAAAAATTCTAGAATCTTATAATTAAATATTTGTTATGTTATCATCATCATACTAACAACTTTAGTATCGAGTACATCTTTTTAAGTTCTTGAAGCATTGCCATAGTTACAAGAATCCTAACTAGTTTGAGAATTATTTTTTTCTATTATGTTTTACTATTACTTTATTATCAAGTTAAGCTTTAAATGTTCCTTTAATTATGACTCTAGGGGATTCATGAAAGGTCATCCAGTTTAAAGTATGAGTTGATTAAAGAAATATTTTAGCATGAGTTATATATGTAGTCTATTTACTACATTATCTTTTGAGCATAGCATGTCAATTCTAAAAAGAGCAGTTCAGCTAGTCAAGGCATTTGGATTTCTATTCATCATGTATAAGTTTTAGAGTTTGAGAAAGCATTACCAGTTTTAAAAAAAAATCAGTTTAAAAAAAATATATTGAGCCAAGGCTCCAAGTAATAGATTTCTAGTTTTCCCCTAAAGTGGGACAATTTTACAGGTACTAAGTATAGTGCATGTTTCAGGAGTAGTATTGAGCACCAATATAGGCGAGAGTAATAATAACTTGAACTTATGAACTACATAGCCAACGTAGGATAGGATTGTACCAAGGTACATCTCTTCACTTGCCACTGAGATGGCTTAGTTTTGGGACGGATCGACTCTCCTAGTTTTCGTCCCTTACCCTGGCAACGTATGGGATGACTCTGGCAATGTTGCCATAATGTTGTATCATCAGGAATGCTCATAGCGATGGTTATTGATTAGAGAAACTCTCCATGTTGAAGTAAGCTAGTTCTACATATAGATTTTCAGTATATGTTCTATTTTCAGCATATAGTGCATCATTACTTATGCTAACTTATTTTAAGACATGTTTTAGTTAATTTAAGTATAGTACCTTATCCTGTATTACTGTTTTGTTATTTTACATACCGTACATTCCACATGCTGAGGCCCTTGGCACTGCATCATTTTATAATGCGGATTTACGTATCCACATAATAGCAGATATTCAGTATGTCAGCTTTCCAGAGGCAATTGGTGAGACCTCTTTACTTTCAGAGGAATCTAGTCCACTTAGTTTATGTATTTTATTTTATAGTCAGGTAACTGTGGGTCTTGTTGTTGCACTTATCTCAGTATAACAGAGGCTTCATGGACAAAGTTAATGAGTTGGTCTAGTCTTTCTATTAAGATATTGTAAGTATCATTTCTAATTGTATGAAAAGTTATTTTCAGACTTTATATAAAACCTAATTTGAGATTTTTCTGAGTTTGATTAAATATTTGAGAAGGTTCATCTTGTAAAGCTTCTGCATGTTGTAAAGTTTTCAGTTGAGTAAGTCAGTCAGGCCAAGGGCTCGCTTGGGACTAGTGATGGTTCCCGGTGCCATTTACGTCTAAGGAGTAGACTCGGGGCATGACAGTAAGGCCTTATTACCTCTATAATTTTGTCCCCACATAGCGTAATTCTTCTAAAAGTGACCTATCTGACCATACTGTAGCAAGCATTTGTGTCATTTCTACATACACCTAAATGGAGCCTATTACACTTGCCACAGAGTGGTTTTCCTTTAGTTCTTTGGTCCATACTTCGCTGCATCTTCGAACCGTGAGCTCTGTAATTCTGTTGACACTTCTAAGTAGGTGAATTATGGATGATGATCATCTTTACCTTGCCTTTATTGATTACCTTCTTGTTTATTTGATCTAGCCCTCTTTTTCAATTATTCTTCTATGTCTTTCCTCTTGTCATCTTCGACCTGTTGAACATAAATCACAATCTTGGATATATCAATGTCAGAAATTACAAAAGTTATCTTAAACTACTTCACATGCTTACCCCAAATATGACACAAATTTTCTCATCATTTCCCTCATATCTGAAACTACCTCTTGAGCATATCTAGATAGTTGGATGAATTTGAAACTATATTCTTTAAATGTCATCTCCGCTTATTTTAGGTTTACAAACTCCTTCACCTTGACTTCTCTCGACTCCTAGGAAAGAAGTCATCAAAGGATGCACTCTCAAACTCATGCCAGACTATAGGCCCCACATTATCACTATGACTTTCTTTCCATTTATTATACCAAATGTGAGCCATGTCCTTAAGTTGGTAGGAAGCAAGCTCCACTCCCTCATTCTTTGTAGCATACACGCCCTTTAAAACCTTCCACATGTCATCAATAAAATTTGAGGATCCTTATTAACCTTAGACCCTATGAAGACTGATGAATTTATCCTTAAGAAATCTATGATATTCTTGAAGTTAAAGCATCTTAGTTATGTAGTGTTTCAAGTAGAAGCATTTGTTGACTTGCTTGGGTTGCTACCTATTGGATAAGCATAACTATGGTTCCCCTAAGTTCATCCTCTAAAGTTGGAGAGGTCTGAGCAGTAGGCATTGTAGGAGCTTCAGCTAGTCCTAACAGGTCCTCCTCTAGTCCTTGATCCTGTAGATGCCTTTAAGGTGGGAACTTCAGTGTTAGTGATGCTTCTCTGACTGGCAAAATGCTTTGGTGGAATTATCTACAAAATGTGTAGCGCATGATTTAGAAAAAAACTTTCGTAGAGTTAAACTCTATTGCACAGACTCAAAATGCAAAGAAGTGAAATAATTCATTAATGCCCCATGCCTTTTGATCATATGTATGATTCATGACACACCTATAAGCAAGTTTCTGCTAGAAATGATTTCATAGACACTCTTGAGTTTTGTATTCTAACATCAAGTTTGTCACACCCCGAGAGGGTACTTTAGGCGTGATTGACACTTAGAAACTAGTTGGCTACCAAACAAACTATTTGATCTCATCACTTGTTCAATTAGCAATTCTATAGAATCAAATAAGTATTTATGGGTGCTCAGGGATGGAACAAACAATAACAACTAAATTAATTAATTCTATAGCAATAAAGATGGTTTTCAAAAGAAGACTCCAAGTATATCAATTTGACTCTGTCTATAAAGCATCTATAAACTATCAAAAAGGTGCCAAGACAGTCCCAAGGCTACCTCAAAACTATGAAAATAAAGACATAAATTGATCATTAAAAAGGATATTCCTCCAAATGCTTGGAGGTCTCACCAAAACTTTGAAATGCTCGAAATCTTTGATGAATTTTCTACTGGGGATCTCTAGCACTTGTATCTGCATCATGAAAAGTTGCAGCATTGAATGATGTTAGTATATGAAATATACAATTTGTAATATGGCAGATAAAACAACATGCATCAAAGGTACTCATAAAAAAAAATTAGCTCAATTTAACATCAATATACTATGAAAGTTTTAAACAATGTAAACAATATATTTTATCAATTCTTAAGTAGACACATAACTCAATTAAAAATAATGAAATTACTCTTATGGAATTTATCAAACTAAACCTAAGACTGGCAACAAATAAGACCGGATCAAACCAGTCCGATTTTATCGATATCGAAATGGGAACCAATTCCGTTGGAACCCTTAAAGTTCCAGGACTGGGTTTACTAGTTTTTTAAGGGTGTTCCGGCTGGGTCCCCTAGTTACCGAATTGGTACCGGATCGGACCCGTACTGGAATCGGAATATATGTATATATATTGTATATTCATATTATTATTTGAATATTCATTATATTATTACTATAAAATGTTATAAAATAATAAAAACTTTAAACTTTTTAAATTTCAACTTTGAATTTTGAAACTTGAAAATTTTAAATTGTAACTTGTAACTTAAAACTTATAAGTTATACCTTATAACTTATAAGTCTCATAAGAAATTATAAGTTTAGAACTTACACAAGTACAAGTTACACAAGTTTAATAAATTTTTAATTTTTTTAATTATTAATTTATTAACTTATATTATATATATTATTTCTTTTATAACTTTTTAATCTTAAGTTAGTAACTTGTATTATATAGATTATTT
>JAOTQJ010179561.1:0-23466 GCA_025642045.1 Solanum sejunctum
TCCAAGAACCATAATACATCACTCCAACGCCCAACGCAAACCCCCAACGCTAAAACATAACATTATACCTTCGACGGAATTCCAATTCAAGCTAACGTTCATGTAGTTATTAAATAGTTTTCTAACACTTCTTTCACCTCATAAACATTAATGACTACATGAATGTTAGCTTGAATTGGAATCCCGTCGAAGGTATAATGTTACGTTTTAGCGTTGGGGTTTGCGTTGGGCATTAGAGTGATGTATTATGGTTCTTGGAGTATATCGGAAGGCTTGAATATGGTAGATATAAGTTTGAATCACTGTTGTCCTATTTTACTAATTACATCACAAGTAAACACTAATACATGACAACAATTCAATATATAGCCATATGCAAATTTGTTCCCAACTCGACCATAAATTTGAAATCCGTAATTCTACTAACAACAAATCCTATTTTCATGTTTTACCTTCATTTTAACATATTCCTAACACCTTCACAACCTTTAATTAACATAAACAAAGATAAAAATTAACATACCTTTCAATCTTTCACTACACCTAAATTCTTTGTAGCCGCTAAACTATGCGTTTTCATCACCAAACAACGCCTCCACGCCTCTTAAGTGCTTCAATATACCGAGCTTGAAGCGTCAATTATGCAAAAACTCAGAAACAAATGACTTCTTGTCTCAAGTTACTGTAGCAACCCGAGAACACTTTGCTTGGTTACTCCCATCTTTTTTTTCTAAGTATAACTCTCTCTTGTAGAATCTTCTCACAAGGTTACACATATATATAGACCAAGTCGACACACTTGAACCAATAGGAATTGGAAAAACACACTTGACCCCACACACTTTTATGCTTAAGGACTAAACTTAAAAGAAATTTTACGTTCGGTCCCAAACTTTATTAAATTAAACCAATTAAAGACTTTCGGGGTTTAAGTTAAGTTACGAGTTCTAACATGGATTAGTTGCATAGATATTATGTCTTCTTTGATTGTAGGGCCGAAAGAGTTAGATTCCAATTCACTAATAAACTCATCCTTGAGTGTGGGTTTATAAGGTGTACGTGAAGGGGTAAGTCTGTTTTTTTCTTAAGGTACAATTAATCTCTAAGGTTGCATTTTCAATCTTGTAAGAGTTAGGTGTATTGAACCTAACTTAGTTCTATTGAGTTATTTTCTGGTGATCAATGAGTTAGTGATTGTCCTTTTTTCTAGTACTTTGATTTTTGGGTGGGGTCTTTTGGTTTGACTTATGCGCCGATTATGTCTATAAGTATCATGAATAGGGTATTTAATCCTTACCTTGTTATGTTTATAGTGGTCTGTAGGAATGAAGTATTGATGTATTTAGAGCTTATGAACCATTTTGGGGTAGTGTTACAAATCTTGGGAAAGAGGAGTTGTGTGCTAAGTATGAGAAGTCTGAATTTTGGTTAAAGGAGGTTACTTTCCTATGATGTGGTGTCGAAGGATGGTATTAAGGTGGATCCTAAGAAGAAAGGTGTGATTAGAAATTGGCCTAGACCTTTCACTCCCTTGGATATTAGAAGTTTCTTAAGCTTAGCAGATTACTATCAGAGGTTTGTGACTAGGTTATCTTCTATTGCTTCTCCAATTATTAAGTTGACCCAAAAGAAGGCTAAATTTATGTGGACCATTGATTGTGAAAACAACTTCCAAACCTTGAAGGATAAATTTGTGTCCGCTCCTATCTTGTCTCTACAAAAAGGGTTGGAAGGGTTTGTTTTGTATTCTGATGCCTCCCAGATTGGTTTGGGTTGTGTGTTGATGCAAAATGGTAAGGTGATAGTCTATGCTTTTAGACAGTTTTTTATGCATAAGAAGGATTAGCCTACCTATGACCTTGAGTTAGCAGTCATGGTAATTGATCCAAAAAATTGATGTCCTTGTTTGTATGGGGTATATATGATGTGTTTACGGATTACAAGAGTCTCCAATAAATGTTCATCCAAAGGATCTTGGCTTGAGACAAATAAGGTGGTTAGAACTTCTTAAAGATTATGATATGAGTGTGCATTATCATCCCGGTGAGACTAATGTTATGGTCGGTGCCTTGTCTAGAGTGTCCATGGGTAGACTAGTTCATATCGACGGTGGTAGCAAGGGGGTTACTGGGGATGTCCACCAGTTTGCTAGATTAAGGGTTAATTTTGAAGCAGTGGATAATAGTGGTATTTTGGTTGTTGATGGTTCAAAAATCTTCCTAGGTTGATGAGGTAAAAGGAAAGAAAGATCTTGATCCCTCCTTGTTAGAATTGAAGGCTTTGGTGAGTGTTGATGAGATAGAGGTTTTCTCACAAGGGGGAGATAGTTCCCTTAGGTATCAAGATAGGTTTGTGTGCCTAGTGTGGATGACTTGAGAAAAAGGGTTCTTAATGAGACTAATAGTAGCTATCACTCTAGATTGGTATGGCTCCTTTTGAGACTCCATATGGTAGACATTGGATGTCCTTGGTTAGTTGGTTTGAAGTGGGAGAAATGGCATTGTTAGATCCGAATCTGGTTATGGAGGCAATATAGAAGGTGAGGTTGATTAGATAAAAGATGAAACAGCCCAAAGTTGTCAAAAGTCCTATGCTAGTGTGGGCAGTAGGTAATCTTGAATGTAAGGGTAGTGATTGGGTCTATTTGAAGGTTTCACTCATAAAAGGTGTGGTTTGTTTAGTAAGAGAGGAAAATGAGTTTAAGGTTAGTGAATCCTTATACAGTGTTGAGGAGGATTAGTAAGGCCATATATGAATTGGGGTTTCCCAGGGATATGGATATGGTTCGTCCAATTCTTCATGCATCTAGGTTGAGGAGATGTATTGGTGACTCAAGTGTAATAGGACTCTTTGGGGTTGTGGACGTTGAGGGGGATGAGTTGACGTATGAGAATGTCCGGTGGAGAAGTTATGTAGATTGAGTAAAGGTTGATTGGTGTATTATTTCTTAAGGCCCTTGGAAGAATTGTGAAGTTGAAAGTATCTTTTGGGGAGCCGGAGCGGGCATTGAAAAGCAATACCTGTACCTCTTTCATTCTATTCAAGCTTGTGATAATATGTCATGTCCTTTTCTTTTATGGTTCCAAGTCTTATGTGTCAGCCCCTACATCATTTGAATCCATTCAAGCTTATATTGACAAGCTCATGATGATTTCTTTACACTTATGTTAAGATTTTGAAAATGGTGTCTAAGGGCAGTAGCATTCTTGATGGGGCTGATTTCTTCATCATTACTCTTCTTATATATGTCTCTTTGACATTCGGGGGCGAATGTTCCCAAGATGGAGATATTGAAACGACCCCAAAAAGTGCTCGAAAATGTGCCTTGGAAGTGCCAGGAATCATAATTTTCATATATCTTAAAAACCGTGCGTGATATCAAAAATCTGACTTTATTTCTTGTTCAAGGGGCAAACTTGAGTGGAAAATGGGTATAACCTAGATTTTAGAGCAACTATATCAAAATTCAAATCTTTAAAGTGTGAGATTTCCAATGTTTAGGTGCGTCCTACCCGCGACACACCAGGGGCGTGGAGAGCCTATTTTTTGTTTAGTTTTCTTGTTCCAAGTCCAAGACTTTTGGGTCTTGTGCCTAAGTCTTCCCATATGTGAAAATACCTATACTTAGCCATATTTTGCTTTTATTTCATACAAAGATATTCCCCAATACACTCTTAAACTCACTTTCGGATCTCAAGGAACTCATTCAAGCTTCAATTTCTCATTAAAATCTAAGTCAAGTTTATTTATGCCGTTTAAGAGAATCGTGGGCCCCCTACATCAAGCCAAGTTCAATGGAGTTTCCATTGGCTAAGTTTTGGTAAAAGTACCATTTGGAGGGTCAACTTTAAAGCAGCATATCCCTTAGCACACAAAGAACTGGTTGGCCCATGACCTACCAAATTTACTCTCTTTAAATTAGCTTCCCAATGCACTTGGTTTCACCTTATTTAGAGTTTAGATGAAGAAGTTATGCCCGTTTTCATAAAACTCGTATTTGTGGTGGTATATATGGGTTTTTGCAAAATTCTAATTCATTAATGGCATTCCATAAATTTAGTCATTTCTATTTGTCTTTTGGGGATTCCTATGCTATCTTAAACTTCTTAAAGACCTAAACCCCTTTCCTGAAGATCAATTCACTCCACCCAATTTGAATACACTCTTAAATTCTCTCAAGAGCCTCTATTAGAACCCCAATACAAATTTAAGAAAATCAAGAGCAAGCTTTGGATTCGAAGACCCACTTCCAAATTTCAAGTCTTTCACAGGTCAAATTTCAAGAAATTTAAGGTCTAAAGTATGTGGGTTTCATTCATGGGTACCTTTCACCCATGAAGCCCAGTCTTCCATTTCTCTGAAAGTTACATATTTCCAATTTGTGTTGCTTATGGGTATTATTCACTAAAGATTATGATCATATACTATATTGGGGTCTTATCAAAGCTTGGTTGAAAATACATGATTAATCATTTTAAAGTCTATACCATGAGATGATTTAACTATTATGGTTATGTATGTTTTAAGCTCTAGAATCGTGATCACTCTTGGGATTTGATGAGGGGTTTTAATATATTTTGCAAGACGATATTACCAAGTATTGGTAGACTATTTTATTTCAAGTTTTGTTGTATGATTTCACTCTTTAATTGCATGGTTTTATACTAACATTGTACACCCACCAATTGTTTGGAAAAATGTTCAGTTATCGATTCCTAAGTTGTTGGAGGTCTAAAGCATGATATATGAGTTGAATGACTTTCTGATGATGGTAGGAATGTTGATATGAGTTATTTTCATGAAAATATGCCTATGATGGTGCAAGTAGATTGTTCGGTTTCCATGTTTGTTGTGTTCTTGAGAAAATGGAGAAGGCCCTCTTTTGATGCTTCAAATGTAATGGTTTGATGAGCCAATTTTATGATTCCTACTGAAAAGATTATATCATAAGATATGAACATCCTATCGAAAAGGCCATGCCGATAAGTAGAATGACTAATGATTCCTACCGAAAAGATCATATCGTAAGGTATAGACACCTACCAAAAAGGTCATGTAGTAAGGTAGAAAGACTAATGGTTTCCACTGAAAAGATCATATCATAAGGCATTGACATTCTATCAAAAAGGCCATGCGGTAAGGTAGAATGAACCACAGATCCTACCCAAAAGATTATATCGTACAATAAAGGTATTGGTAACACTCTCCAAAAAGGTTATATCATAAGACTAGTGGGGGCCATTTGACCTATTTCATGAAGGTTGGTAAAAAGGGTTTGAGTATGTATTCCATATTGAATTTACATTCCTTGATCATAATTTACATGCATATTTTACCTTAAGCATTGAACATGCATGTCATATTAACGTTATCCCTATCCTTCACTTATAATTATGCATTTCGATTATGTTTCCTATCCCTTTCTAGCATTGCATCCTACATACTTAGTACATTCAAATATACTAATGCATACTCTATGCCTACATGATATTACCATGTAGGAACCAGAGTCCCCATTGATTTTTCCTCCATATGGCTAGTACGATTGTCTCTCAAGCTAGTTGGTGAGTCCTCCATTCTAGGTATAATATTTATGTTCTCATGCTACGTACTAAAACAATCATCTCCTATGTATGTATTGACTATGAGGGTGAGCTCGGTTGCTTGTCTTGGCCCTCACTAAGTATCTATGTTTTAGAGGTATTATTGGATATGTTATATATTGTGCTATGATCTTTGACTCTCTCTTGACTGTTGATGTTTTGTAATGAAAGATGTCCCTTAGCCTGGTTTATCCCTATTTACTATCTCATGTTGTCATTTTATTATTTTCGTTTTTAAGGATGTGTAATGATGTGCTAAGAGGCTTGCTTGGGGTCCCTTCGGGTTTCCCACACGCCGTTTCATGCTTAAGCCCTAGGATTGGGTCGTGATAGGACCATGACCCAAAAGTATTGGACCAAGATAGAAAATAGTGCACACAAATACATAGTAGCGCGCCCTTGGCGCATTCTGTCAGGGGCACGGATGCTCTCTGGAGAACATATTTTTGCGATTATAAAATTTTGCTACAACTATTATTAAATCAGGGTTATACCTAACTTCCACTCAATTTGTCCCCCTGAACAAAAATATGAAGTCAAATTTTTAATATCATGCACAAATTTTAAGATATATAGAAATTACTATTCTTGGCATCTTTGAGGCAGATTTTTCGGCACTTATTAGGATCGTTTCAAGGAATTAGGTCATTATTCAATTCCAAGTATTTAAGGCTCCCTAAAGCATTGAATTGAGTTTATCCACGTGCCCTTTTTTCTGCTTGAGTAGTAAGTTCATGAGTAATAATTGAATGACCAAAATCCTGTGATCTTGAGTTCTAAGTTTGTATTCATGGTTGAGTCGCCATGAAAGTACTTGAGTAAATTGATGAGTTGCATTGTTCATATCAAGAAATAGGAATATTAATTGTATGCTTTATATCCTAGCCCTAAGAACTGATTTCTTTCTTTGTATGCTAACTGAATGAAGATTGTGAAGCTAATAAACTGAGTAAATTAAGCCTGAGGATTTCATTGTCTTGTTTCGTATATATGCGTGATTAATACCTATTATGTCTTGTGTGTTGACCGTGGATGATATGATGTTACTTGATCATAATTAGTAAGAGTCTTGCATGATGTGAGTTAGAGTCTTCAGTTGCATGACATTGAGTTCCAATTCTGAGTTATAGAGAGTTATTTGAGGGAGCTGATGATGAGTTGATTTAAGATGAGTTGAGTTGATGTTCATGAGCATATTTTGTCTTAGAAGAAGTATTAATAACCAATTTGGGTGAGGCGAATCACTCAAGAATTACATTGCTAGCATAGGATGGTCACACAATTAACTCTAGCGGCCCATGTCCCAATAGATAGACACTCTCTTAGGATTTAAGAGAGAGAGAAAGAGGTTGACGTCCTTTACCTTGGCAAGTTCAGGATGGGCATGGCAACAACACATGCATCATTATGCATCACCAAAGTTCATGGTGGTGGAGAGCTATATCGGTTAGTGAAACTTCCAAACAACACTTGAGTTAACATAACATGATTTTTCAAAAGTGAGTTGCATTGAACATTGATTCAAATCCTAAAGCTTGGTTTTCAAAAATGTAACTTGCATTATTTATCTGAGTTGAGTTATGAAGTGGATGAGTTGGGTCTTGATTCGAGTTAATTAATTGAGTCTAAGCCTTGTTTCTTTCTTGAGCTATTTTACATACCAGTATATTTTATGTACTAATGCTTATTTGGGCCTGCATCATTAATAGTGCAGACATAGGTGATAAAGGACTTCAGTAGGCATACCGTTAAGGTTCAAAGTTCTTGATTTCTAGACTTGGTAAGTCCTCCTTGCCATTTAGAGAAGCCTTCTTTTAATTTCACTATTATTTTTATTTTCTTTAAGTTGGGTAGCAATGGCTTGTCATGGTACCATCTAGACGTTTAGAGGTAGAGGCTTCATAGACCTTGAGTATTGTTGTATTTTATCTTCTAGACTTAAATTATTTGGACATTATTTTATAACATATTTATCATTCTTGATGTAGTTTTTTGAGTATTTTTTTGCTATTGAGTAAGATATGACAATAAGACCAAGTGGTTCTCTTGGGGAATCATCAATGGTTCTTCACCTGTCGGCCATGCCCAAGGAGTGACAAACTTGGTATCAGAGCATAGAATTTAAGTGACTTAGGGAGTCTATGAAGCCGTGTCCAATAGAGTCTTGTCTGTGGGTGTATTATTGACAACACTTCATAAGCAGGAGGCTATAGAACATTAGGAATGGTTACACTTCTTTGGTATTCTAAGTTTGTGCAATAGAGTTTAACTCTATAAAACTCTTTTCTAATTCGTCCATTATGTATTTGCAGATCATGCCTCCTAAGCATACTGCTGCCCAATGAGATGTCCGAGCCCCGAACACTGAGAATGCCCTACAAGTAAGAATCCCCCACCAAATGTCCTTACTTAGAGGGACTAGAGGACAGGGTTGACCTGCCAAAACCACTAGGGTCCCCAAGCACCTTCTTCTTAGCTAGCCCCCACCACAGAGGTAGACTTCAGGGGAGCCATTATGATGTTCCCCAGCTAGTGGCCTACAAAATTACGATCGAGGTCTACAAGCCCTTAGCTCTAGCTCTCAAGTGCCCACTACTGCAACCAGGCTTAGAGATTTCTTAAGGATGAACCCACTAGTCTACACAAGTTCGAAAGTTAAGGAGGGCCCACTAAACTTCATCGATGAGATGTGCAAGGTCTTAAGGGTTATCTATGCGACTAAGGTTGAGACATTTTAATATGCCTCCTATTAGCTTAAGGATATGGTGAACGTCTGGCATAGCCAATGGAAGGATTGTCGAGGTGAGGATGCTAAGCTTGTTGAGTGGAGTGAGTTTGAGAGTGCATTCCTCGATCACTTATTTCCCTAAGAGTTGAGAGAGGCAAAGGTTGAGGTGTTCGTGAACCAGAAGTAAAAAGGGTTGACTATCAAAGAGTAGTACCTCAAGTTCATTAAGCTATCTAGGTATGCCCTAGAGATGGTACAAAATATGAGAGCAAGGATGAGAAAATTTGTGTCTGGGTTGGGTCAATATGTGAAGAGGGAGTGCAAGGCAGCATTGCTGATCCCAGGTATGGATATCACTAGAATCATGGTTTATCCCCAGCAAACCAAGTAGGATAGTAAGACAGACAGAGAAGAGCATTTGACTAAGAAAGCCAAATCGATAGGGCATTAGCCTAGCTAGTACAAGTAGGATAAATGAGATAAGTCTTTTTTATAGAGAAGGAATTCAAGGTATGCACAATCATCAGCCAGTGCACCGACTCTAAATAATAGGTATGATAAAAGGTCCTAAGGTCAATCAAACTTTAGAGCACAGGGTTCGCAGGTGTCATAGCCCAAGCCTAATTAGTAGATGTGACACGGTAAATGGAAACTCGAAAGAACCCAAACAAGTCTCTTAGCATATCAATAAAAGGTAAAATAAAAAGATAAATGGGACTAAGGGAAGTCTTTGATAATCACTAAAGCATAAAAGAGTCAATCTTAAGCATAAATACATCATAATATCTAACAGCACCTCTAACATAGAATGGAGCGGAATATTGCCTTGTAATCTTATTGAGTTGGATATGGTTGATTTTGATGTCATTCTTGGTATGGATTGGTTTCATGCATACTATGCCTCTATTGATTATAGAACCCGTAGGGTCAAATTCTAATTCCCAAATGAACTCGTTCTTGAGTAGGAGAGTCATGATGTTGTTGTTAAGGGTAAGTTCATCTCTTGCATTAAAGCCCATAAGTTGACCTCTATGGGTTGTCTCTATCATCTTGTGAGGGTTAGGAATATGGAGTCCAAGTCTCTTTCTGTAGATTCGATTCCAGTGGTAAATTAGTTCCTTGATGTCTTTCCTAATGACCTTCCCGAGTGTTCCTCCCGAAATGGAAATAGATTTTTGTATAGACCTCTTTCCCAATAGTTAACCCATTTTTATTCCCCCTTACAGTATATCCCCAGAGGAGTTAGAAGAGTTGAAGGACGAATTGAGGGATTTGTTGGAGAAGGGTTTCATTAGACCTAGCCAATCACCTTGGGGTGCACCGGTGTTGTTTATGAAAAAGAAGGATGGGTCCCTTGGAATGTGTATTGACTATCGACCACTTAATAGGGTCACCATAAAGAATAAGTATACTCCTCCAAGGATTGATGATTTGTTTGACCAATTTCAAGGGGCTAGTCACTACTCTATGATTGATCTTCGGTCCGGGTATCATCAAGTAAAGGTGAGGGACTGTGATATTCCTAAGACAACCTTTTGGACTAGGTATTGGCATTATGAGTTTGTTGTGATGTCTTTTGGCTAGACCAATGCACCAACAATCTTCATGGATCTTATGAATAGGGTCTTTAAATTGTACCTTGATTCATTTGTTGTGGTCTTCATTGATGATATTTTGATCTATTTACATAGTAAGGAGGAGCATGTGGTTCATTTGAGGGTAGTGTTGCAAAAATTGAGGGAAGAGAAGTTGTATGCCAAGTATGAAAAATGTGAATTTTGGTTAAAAGAGGTTGCCTTCCTAGGTCATGTGGTGTTGCAATATGGTATTATAGTGGATCCTAAAAAATGGATATGATTGGAAATTGGCCTAGACCATTGATCCCATCAGATATTAGGAGCTTCTTGGGCTTACCGAGTTACTATCGAGGTTGTGAATGGGTTCTCCCCTATTGCTTCTCCTATGACCAAGTTTACTCAAAAGAAAACCAAATTTATGTGGACCAAAAAGTCTAAAAAGAGTTTCAAAATATTGAAATATAAGCTTCTATCCGCTCTTATATTGTCACTACCAGAATATCTAGAAGGATTTGATGTGTATTATGATGCTTGTAGAGTTGGTTTGGGTTATGTGTTAATGCAAAATGGTATGGTGATAGCCTATGCTTTTAGACAACTCAAAGTGCATAAAAAGAATTATCCTATATATGATCTTGATTAGCCATAGTGGTATTTGCATTAAAGATGTGGCATCATTATTTTTATGGGGTGCATGTTGATGTGTTCACTGCTCATAAGAGTCGTTAATATGGCTTCACTAAAAAAGATCTCAACTTAAGGTAAAGAAGGTTGTTAGAACTTCGTAATGATTATGATATGAGTGTGCATTATTATCCCGGTAAGGCTAAAGTGGCCTATGCTTTGTGTAGGGTGTCCACGGGTAGTCCAGTACATGTTGATGGTAGTGTTAAAGAGGTGGCTAAAGAGGTCCATAGGTTGGCTAGATTGGGAGTTAGGTTGGTAGAGATTGATAATGGTGTTGTTGTTTTTTATGATGGTTTTAAATCTTCACCGGTTGAGGAGGTGAAAGCTAAGCAAGATCTTCAGCCCGCATTGTTAGAGTTGAAGGTTTTGGTAAAAGATGGTAAGGTGGAGGTTTTCTCCCAAGGGGGAGATGGTGCCCTAAGATACCAACGTAGGTTGTGTGTGCCTTATGTTGATGGTTTGAGAGAAATGAATATTGATGAGGCTCATTGTTCTTCCTACTCTATTCCCCTGGTTCTACTAAGATGTTTAGAGATTTGAGAGAGGTATATTGGTAGAGAGGAATGAAGAGGTACATTGCCAAATTTATTTCCGATTGTCATAGTTGCGAATAAGTCAAGCCGAGCTCCAAAGGCCGGGTGGCCTAGCCTAAGACATGGAAATTCTTACTTGGAAATGTTAGGAGATTTATATGGATTTTGTTGTTGGGTTTCCTAAGACTAGAAAGGATTTCGATTTCATTGGGGTTAGGTTGATACGATGATGAAATCGGTTCACTTTCTACTGGTTAAACTACATATGGGGCTAGATATTATGCTAGGTTCTACATTCATGACTTGGTGAGGTTTCATGGGGTTTCCTTTATACATCATATCGGATCATGGTGCTCAATTTACTTCACTTTTTTGGATGTCCTTTCAAAGGGGTCATGGTACAAGAGGTAAACTTAGTAAGACCTTTCACCATCAAACAGATAGCCAAACCGAAAGAACCTTCCAAACACTTGAGGATATGCTTAAGGCTTGTGTATTGGAGCTTAAGGATAGTTGGGATGATCATTTTCCATTGATTGAGTTTTCCTATAATAATAGCTATCATTCTAGAATCGGTATGGCTCCTTTTGAGGCTCTCTATGGTAGATGTTATAGATCATTGATTTGGTGGTTTGAAGTTAAAGAGGTGGCTATGTTGGTACAAGATCTGGTGATGGAGGCTCTTGAGAAGGTTAGGATGATTAGATAAAGGTTGAAGACAGCCCAAAGATGTCAAAAGTCCTATGTCGATGTGAGGAGAAGGGATCTTGAATGCAAAGTTGATGATTAGGTTTATTTGAAGGTGTCACCCATGAAGGGTGTAGTTTGTTTTGGTAAGAAGGGCAAGTTGAGTCAAAGATATGTGGGTTCTTATAGGGTAATGAGTAGGATTGGTAAGGTAGATTATGAGTTGGAATTGCCTAGTGAGATGGATTTGGTTCATCCGGTCTTTCATGTAACCATATTGAGAAAATGTGTGGGAGACTCTAATGATATTGCAACTTTTGAAATTTTGGGTATTGTTGAAGGAAATTTGACTTACGAAGAGGTTCTAGTTTAGATTTTGGATAGACAAGTAAGAGGTTGAGGAACAAGGATGTGGCTTCCATTAAGGTACTTTGGAGGAATCAACAAGGCAAAAGTGCTACTTGGGAGGACAAAACGGACATGGAAAAGCGATATTCTTATATATTCCACTCCACTCAAGTTTAAGATATTAATCTAAGATCCCTATAAGATTTCAAGTTTCAAGTTCAGCCCTCATGTCATGGCATATATTCATGATTAAATTGGCAAGTTCATTATGATTTGACACTTATGTTGAGATTTTTGAAATGATGTTTAAGTGCATTTTTGCATCCTTATGTGGGCTAAAATTGTCATGCTTACATCCCTCATATACCATTCTTTGACATTCGGGGACAAATGATTCCAATGGAGAGATATTGAAACGACCCCAAAATGTTCCTGAAAATGTGCCTCGTAAGTGACCAGAATCATAATTTTCATATATCTTAAAATCCATGTGTGATATCAAAAATTGTACTTCATATTCTCGATTAGGGGTTAATTTTAGTGCGAAATGGGTCTACCCCTAATTTTAGAGCAAAAAAATCACAATTTCATTTTCCCAAAATTTGATTTCCAAAATCGATCTGCGAAGGTGCCGCGATGCACATCCGTCATGGATCTGTGTAAATCATGCTTGCGCGCTAGGTCTGCTTCATAGACTAGATATAGACCTATTTATTTTGTTACTAGTGATTTTTTTGTCAGTCCAAGGTTTCGGGTCTTGGGCCCAAGTCTCCCCACGTGTAAATATACCTTTACATCTTTTAAGACATTCCCCAAAACTCTCTTAAAGAATTAGACAATATTTCATCCCAAATTCCAAGTCATAAAACTCATCCAGATCTTAAGGTTCTCATTCAAGCTTCAAGTCTATATTTCCAATCTTCTTCAACGATTCTCCAAAGCTAAGTTATGTGGGTTTCTTTCATGGGTTCCTTTCACCCATGATGCCCAAGCTTCCTTTTACCTAAAATTGCATGATTTAAAGTATAGTTACTCTTGAGTCTTACTTATTATGAATTTCACTGCACACTATATTGGGGTCATGAAATTATGATTGTTTTAGTATATTTTGAGCTATAAATCTAAGATCTATTGTGAGATTTGATGAAGGATTTTGATGTATATTGCTTGAGGGTGTTACCAAATATCTATTGATGGTTTTACACTGAATTATATATTATCATTCCACTCTTGAATTGTATGGTTTTACACTAGCACTACACACCCGCCAAGTATTTGATAAAATGTCTGGTTATGATTTCTTGAGGAATTGAAGGCCCAATGCATGTCTTATAAGTTTGATGACTATATGATGATGAAAAGAATGTATATATATGATATTATCTCTATAGTTCTAGGAATTTACCAAGCCTAACTCGAGAGTTTATAGTCCCGAGTAACCATATTGAGGGGTTTATACCTCGATCACCTTGCTCGGGAGGTGGTAGGTCTGTGCAACCATGTCGAGGGGTTTATACGTTGATAGCCATATTAGGGGGTTTGTACATCACAACCATATTGGAGGGTTTGTACCTCATCAACTGTGTTGGAGGGTTTGTACCTTATAAATTACATTGAGGGGTTTGTACCGCATTTGCCTCTCCAAAGAGGTAGTAGGCCTTGGATATTCACTAATAGTGGTCTCTCCTTAAACATTTATATGTTCTATGTAAGCATCATTTACTTCAAGCATCTTCTATGAATGCCATATTGTTATGTGCTACTTATCGCCTATGCTTATGCATTTCAATTATGTTACTTATCTCTTGTTGTATTGCATCTTACATACTTAGTAACTTTAAACGTACTAGTGCATAACCTATTGCTACATGATGTCACCAGGTAGGAACCAGAGCCCCACTTGAGAATCTTTCTCCACGTGGCTAATACAATTTCTCTCAAGCTTATTGGTGAGTCCTCTGTTCTGGGACGATATTTATGATCCCATACCATGTTCTGAGAATATATTTCTTTTATGTATACATTGACTATGAGGGTAAGCTCGATTGTTTGTCTTGGTCCCCGCTCTTATCTATGTAGTATAGGTGTTGTTGGATATGTTATGTATTGAGCTTTGACTTTCTTGTTCGATGCTTATGTTATGAAAGTATCCCTTAGCCCTTTTCCCATTATTTCTACTCTTATTATGTGGTTTATTTGCTTTCGCAACCAATTATGTGCAAAGATATTTATGAGGATTGTTTGGGATCCCTTCAGGTTCCCCATTCGTCATGTCATGTCTAGGTCCTAGGCTTGGGTCATGACATTTAAGATATGTCATATTTCTATTTTTCTTACAAATTATTAAAGTTATGATTATTTCAAGTATTTTGTGGGATTAGACTTAGCACCGATGGACTGGATATTGGCATGGACTATCTTTAAGGGTCCATACTCCTTTCTTCAAACTATGTGCCAACATAGGATTATACTTTACCCTTTCTATACTAGTGTATCTATTTAGTTCACTTTATCATGAAATCCATTCTGAAAAGGGACGGGTTCCCGGAAGGAGGGTTACTTCTCTGAAATTGGATAGGTTCCCGTAAGGTGAATTCTGGTTCAACTTGGCAAGTAGACCACCTCTTTACTAATGAGGGGTAATCATTGGGATTCCAAATTGTAGTTCGCTTAGTCTTACTTTTGTTTGTTAGGGTTTCTTCACATACATGTATTGTGTCCTATGGAAGCTTATAAATTTACAAGCATGTTTTACTTCAAGCATTGACCATGCATGTCATATTGAGATTTCACTTATCTATTCCGTATTATTATGCATTTTAACTATTTTGTCTTATGTCTTGTTACCTTGCATTATACATACTTAGTACATTAAAACATACTAATACATACTTTATGCTAACATGATATTTCCATGAGGGATAGGAGCACCATTTGATCATCCTCCATGTGGCTTGTATGATCCTTTGAAGCAGGTTTTGGTGAGTCCTTAAGACTGAGAAGTCTATCTTTATTACTTTTGCTACTTTGAGACTTCATTATGTTAGACAATTGTTACTATGAGGGTGAGCCCAGAAAGTGTCTTGGCCCTTATGCAAGATGCAAATGGGATAATTTCTATAGACTTTTCTAGCCACAATAGATGCATCAATAGGAGTAGATACCTCATATGACTTACACAACAATTAGGGTTGAACATGGAACTTTTTGGAAACAAAGGGGGTAACAAAAGAAAGAGTGTCACCTAGATCAATCAATGCATACACATCAAAATCAAAGACTTTTAACATATCGGTGATGACATTGAGAGCATACTCAACCTCTTTCCTCCCTTGGAGAGCATAGAACCGATTATTCCTTGGGGCACCACCTCTTTGAATACCTTTTCCTAAAGGAACTACATTAGCACCTTGTGGAAAACCTCCTTACCCTTATTGCTATCTAGAGAGCAATCTGTCACCTTATGTCCAACTTTCCCATAACCATAACAAGCATTACTATCTCTCAAACACAGGACACTATGAGCCTTATCACATTTTAGATACCTACCATTAGGTACCACACCCCAACACCTTGGTTCCTTAGAAATTCATTGGCAACCCTCTTTTTAAATGCATGAGAAGATCCTTGGCCTTTATGGAACTGGCCACCCTTTCGACTATGAAATTTTCCCTCAAAAATGCCTCTCTTATCCTAATGACCCCTTTTCTTCCTCAACTTCTCCTCTTCTATATATTTGGGATAGGTCATCAAATGGGACAAATCCATGTCATCGATCAACATAGCGGACTAACATTCCTCACTCACCAAATCGGATAGACCTATCACAAACTTGTTCATTCAAGACCATGGGTTGGCTACCAAGTGGGTAGCATATTTAGAGAGTTGATTGAATTTTGAGTGTATACTCTGTCACGCTAAAAGACCCTTTCCTCAAATTCATAAACACTACCAGTTAGGCATCTCTTAGCTCAAGAGGGAAGAACCAATTAATAAAAGTTGCCTTAAACTCCTCTTAAAGCACCACATTATTGATTCCCTTCTCCTCCTTCCATTGAATAAACCATATTTGTTCCATCCCCATAATAGGCAAAACCTTATACACCACATAAATAAACTCTTGAGGGTCCTTATCCACCTTTGACCCATAGAATACCTGGGGATTCATCCTCATGAAGTCTCTCACCTGAGCTGTCGGTGTAAGAGCATGAGGGGCTTAGGCACCTTGCTTGGCTTGGTTAGCCACAACTTGTGCTAGAAAAATGAGACCATCCCAGAGCTCACCATGAGTCGGTTATTCCTAGAGAGTGCGGGCTCTCCTCCTCTTGTGTTAGGCATGATCTACCATAGCAAAAAATAATTCTTAGGCGCGGAAAACTTTAATTCAGCTCTATAGCATGACTTAGAACATGAAGAAGGAAAACATTTCCTAAATGCCTCATAACCTCTTGCTCATAGTTGTGGTGCACAACACAAACATGAGCAAGACTCTAATCGACGACGTATCTTAGATGCCAAGGACCATTAACAACCTAGTGATATGATACCAAGTTTGTCACGACCCTAGCCTAGGGCCTAGACGTTACATAACGAATGGGGAACCCGAAGGGACTACAAACAAGCCTCTTAACATATATTTACACATCATTGGTCGCAAAAGCAATTAAATAACCTAATAAGAGAATAAATAAGGGAAAAGGGCTAAGAGATACTTTCATAACATAAGCATCAAACAAGAGAGTCCAGGCTTAGCATATAATATGTGCAACAACACCTCTACTACATAGATAAAAGCATGGGCCAAGACTAACAGCTGGGCTTGCCCTCATAGTCAATACATGCATAAAAGAAAGATAGTCTTAGAACATGGCATGAGATCATGAACATCATCCCTAGAATGGAGGACTCACCAACAAGCTTGAGAGAAATCTTATTAGCCACATGGAGAAAGATGCTCAAGTGGGGCTCTGGTTCCTACATGGTGACATCATGTAAGCATAGGGTATGCATTAGTACATTCGAATGTGCTAAGCTTGTAGGATACAATACAACAAGATATAAGTAACATAATCAAAATGCATAAGCATAGGCAATGAGTAGCATATAACAATATGGCATGCATGGAAGATGCTTGAAGTAAATCATGCTTGCATAGAACATATACATATGTAAGGAGAGATCATTATTAGTGAATATCCAAGGCCTGCCACCTCTTTGGAGAGGCAAATGAGGTACAAATCCCTCAATATGGTTAATAAGATACAAACCCTACAACATAGTTGATGGGGTACAAACGCCCCAATATGGTTGATGAGGTACAAATCCCCCAACATGGTTTATAAGGTGCGAACCCCCAATATTTTTATAAAGGCACAAACCTATCAACATGATTGTACAGGCCTACTATCTCCTGAGCGAGACGATCGAGGTACAAACCCCTCAGCATGGTTACTCGGACCTATAACCTCCCGAGTGAGTCTTGGTCAATTACCAATATTATAGAGAAAATATCATACACATACATTAATTTCATCATCATATAGTCATTCAACTCATAATACATGCATTGGGCCTTCAATTTTTCAAGAATCATAATCAGACATTTTATCAAAGACTTGATGGGTGTGTAGTGCTAGTGTAAAACCATACAATGCAAGAGTGGAATCATGCTATACAATTCAGCTTAAAATAATCAATAGATACTTGGTGACACCCTTAAACAATACACAACAAAATCCTTCATCAAATCTCACAATAGATCATAGATTCATAGCTCAAAACATGCTAAAACAATCACAATTTCATGAATCCCGACATAGTATGCAGTGAAATTCATAATAAGTAAGACCCATAAGTAAATCAATATTAAATCATGCAATTTTAGGTAAAAGGAAGCTTGGGCATCATGGGTGAAAGGAAACCATGAAGAAAAACCCACATACCTTAGGTTTAGAGAATCCTTGAGGAAGATTGAAAATGGAGACTTGAAGCTTGAATGAGAACTTTAAGATCCGGATGAGTTTTAGGACTTGGAATTTCTGATGAAATACTGTATAAGTGTTTGTGAGAGTTCTGGGGAATGTCTTGAATGATATGAAGGTGAAAAATGGCTAAGTATAGGTATTTTTACACATGGGGAGACTTGGGCCTAAGACCCAAAAGCCTTGGACCAAGTAAAAATCACTAGCAACAAAATACACAGGTCTGCCATGGTTGTGCATTTAGGCACCGTCTCAGATCAATTTTAAAAATCAAAATTTTGAGATAATGAAATTGCCATTCGTTTGCTCTAAAATCGAGGTTAGACCCATTCCCACTCAATTTGACCCCAAATCAAAAATACGAAGTTGAATTTTTGATATCACGCACGGATTTTAAGATATATGAAAATTATAATTCAGGGAAATTCCAAGGCACATTTTCGGGCACATTTTGGGGTCATTCCACTAAGCGTGCTTGACATCTAATGGTGAGCCTAACTTGAAACATGAG
Source organism: Solanum sejunctum (assembly GCA_025642045.1). Taxonomy (NCBI): domain Eukaryota; kingdom Viridiplantae; phylum Streptophyta; class Magnoliopsida; order Solanales; family Solanaceae; genus Solanum; species Solanum sejunctum. Next base: position 18,656 of record JAOTQJ010179561.1, read on the forward strand.
AGTAGATCAATCATACATGAACCCTTGCTTTAACATGAATGGCTCTCAAGAGGTAAAAATCTTGAACTAGGGTTTAACTTGTAACTGGTAAAATTATAGATACTTTTCATGAATTCAATACATAATTGAAATCCCTTAATCATCATATAGTCACTTGACATGTAAATCTTATAATAGATCATCAATAACTTAAGAATTCTTGACTTGATATTTTATCACACACTTGGTGGGTTCATGATACTAGTTCAAAATTATGCAATTCGATAGTGAAATAAGATTAGAAAACTTAATGCAAATCAACCCACCAGCATGTAGTAAAACCCTCATGTAGGGTACCTTGAAATCCATCATCAAAACTCATAATAGATCATAGTTTCATAGCTCAAAACATGCATAATCTCAATAGACAAAACAAATTCATGGTATAAGCATAAAATAGATAGTCATTTTAATCAATTAACATTTTATAAAACCCCAACATAATTTATAGTTATAATCCATAATAAGAGATACCCATAGATGATACAACTTGAAAACATGCAATTTTCATAAAAAGGAAGATTGGGCTTCATGGATGAAAGGACCCAATGGATGAAACCCACATAACTCAAACTTGGATTTTCTTGAGATAAGTTTGAAGAGTACTTAGAGCTTGAAAAAAACCCTTGAGTTCCAAAATTAATCTTGAATTCCTTGAAATTTGAATGAAATATTTCGTTAAGTCGGAGAAGCTTTTGTGAGAGTTTTGAGTGATATAAAGTTGAAAAATAGCTATGTATAGGCATTTTCAAGCATATGTGGGCATGGAGCAATGACCCCAATGCCTTTGGGCGCATAGGAAAAACTGAAGAAAACACTGAACTGGTCAACATCTAGTCGGTGATACAGACCCATCGCGAAGAAAGAATTAACACTAATCCACACCCCAGGCGCATCGCGGCCTGGGCACCAACAGACACTATTTTACAAAAATTAGGAAAATTTATTTTTCACTATGAGTCTTCTAAAATTCAGGTTATACCTATTTTCCACTCAATTTTGCCCTAATCAAAAATAAGAAGTTAGATTTTTTATATCATGCACAGATTTTGAGATATAAAGAAATTATGATTATTGACCTTTCTAAAGCACATTTTTGGGGCGTTTCAATATATCCCCCTTGGGAACATTCATCCCCAATGTCAAAAAAACTTTCATAAGAGAAGTTATCATGAAGATTTCAGCCTGACATGAATGCAACAAATGCCTTTAAATATCATTTTCAAAATGTCTCATCATAAATGTCAAAAATCATCATAAAATTGTTACCATGAACATGAATGCATGAAAAATGACATGAGGGTTCAAACTTATGACTTGAAATCATATAGGGGACTTACATTAGTACATTCAACTTCTATAGAATGAAAGAGATATGGGTATCTCTTTCCCATATCCACCTCAGATTCCCATGTGGCACTTTCAACTTGTTGGTTCCTTCAAAAGACCTTAATGGAAGCTACATCTTTGTTTCTCAACCTCTTCACTTGCCTATCCAAACTCTCTACTGGGATATCCTCATAAGTCAAATTATCTCATGCGGAATCCACAATATCTAAGGGCAATATAACACTTAGGCCACCCACACACTTTCTCAATAGATACATGGAAGATCGGATGAACCATATTCATTTCCATAGGCAACTCCAACTCATATGCAACCTTGCTCACTCTCCTCAAAACTTTATAGGTTCCCATAAATCTTGGGCTCAATTTTCACTTCTTCCCAAACTGGACCACACCCTTTAGGGGTAACATTTTCAAATAGACCCAATCACCAACTTTAAACTAAAAATCTCTTCTCCTCATATCAGAATAGGACTTTCGTCTACTTTGGGCTATTTTTGATAACTCCCTAATTAACCTCACCTTATCGAAGGCTTCCATGACCAAATCTAGACCTAGCAAATCCATCTCCTCTACTTCAAACCACCCAATCGGGGATCTACAGTGTCTACCATATAAAGCTTCAAAAGGAGTCATACCAATGCTTATATGGTAGTTGTTGTTATAAGCAAACTAAATGAGTGGAAGATGTTCATACCAACTACCCTTAAACTCCAAAACACAAGATCTAAGAATATTCTCAAGAGTTTGGATAGTCCTCTAGGCTTGACTATCCGTTTGTGGATGAAAAGTCGTACTAAGCTTAACCTTGGTACAAAGACCTCTTTGGAAGAACCTCCAAAAGTAAGAAGTGAATTGAGTACCACGATCTGAAATAATAGACAATTGTACCCCATACAATCTAACCAACTCATGTATATATAACTTGGTATAATCTTCGGTACCATAAATGGTTTTGGACTGGTAGAAATTGAGACAACTTTGTCGTTTTATCCACAACAACCTAAATAGAGTCAAAATATTTCCTAGTCTTAGGCAACTCAACCACAAAATCCATGTTGATCTCATCCCACTTCCAAGTAGGAATCTCTATATCTTGGTCTAGGCTACTTGACCTTTGATGTTTGACTTTCACTTGTTGGCAATTGTGACATCCTGATATGAACTTGGCAGTGTCTTTCTTCATACCACCCTATCAATCCACCTCCCTCAAGTCTCTATACATCTTTGTAGAAACGGGGTGAATGGAATATGATGAATTATGGGACTCCTTCAAGATCAATTCTCTCAAGTGATCCACATTTTGCACAAAAAAACTACTTTGGTACCTAAGGGCACCATCTCCCCTTTGGGAGAAAACCTCCAATTTACCATCTCTCACCAAGGTCTTCAACTCTAGCAAGGTGGGATCAAGATCTTGTTTTGCCTTTACCTCCTCTATTAAGGATGATTTAGAACTATCAATAACCACTACACCACCATTATCAACTTCATCGAACCTAACCCATAATTTAGCCAATCGGTGAACTGTTCTAGCCACCTCCTAGCCACCATCATTAAATGTGCTAGACTATCTATGGACACTCTACTTAGAGCATCTGCCAATCCATTAGCTTTGCCTGGGTGATAAATGTACACTCATACCATAATTTGTAAGGAGCTCTAACTACCTTCTTTTTCTCAGGTTAATATCTTTTGGTGTGAATACATATTGGAGACTCTTGTGGTCGGTAAACAAATCAACATGATCCCCATACAAGTAGTGATGCTAAACTTTCAAAGCAAATACCACGGTCGCCAATTCAAGATCATGGGTGGGATAATTCTTTCCATGCACCTTAAGTTTCCTAGAGGCATATGCTATCACCTTACCATTTTGCATGAAAAGACACTCCAAACCAATTCTTGAGGCATCACAATATACAAAAAATCCTTCCAACCCTTCAAGTAGAGCCAAGATAGGAGCAGAGACAAGCTTATTGTTCAAGGTTTGGAAACTCTTTTCACATTTCATTGGTCTACACGAATTTTTCCTTCTTTTGGGTCAACTTAGTCATAAAAGAAGCAATAGAAAAGAAATCATTTACAAACCTCCAGTAATAACTAGCCAAACCCAAGAAACTTCTAATGTTTGATAAAGTCAAAGTCTAGGCCAATTTCTAATTATCTCTGTCTTCTTAGGATGTACCTTAATGCCATCACCTGACACCACATGCCCTAGAAAAGCAATCTCTTCTAGTCAAACTCACATTTTTCATATTTAGCATACAACCTCTTCCCCTCAAGATTTTCAACACCGCCCTCAAGTGATTCACATGTTCCTCCTCACTATAGAAATAAATCAAGATATCATTAATAAAACCACCACAAACAAGTAAAGGTAGGGTTTAAAGACCCAATTCATGAGATACATAAATATAGTTGGCATATTAGCCAACCCAATGGACATAACCACAAACTCAGAGTGTGCATACCTAGTCCAGAAAGTAGTCTTGGGAATATCACACTCCCTCACATTTACTTGGTGATACCCGGACCAAAGATCAATCTTATAAAAATGACTAGTACCTTGAAGTTGATCAAAAAGGTAATCACTCCTTAGTAAAGGGTACTTATTGGTGACTCTATTAATTTGCTTGTAATCAATACATATTCTAAGAGAACCATCCTTTTTCTTCACAAACAATATAGGTACACCCCAAGGTGACTTACTAGGCCTTACGAAACCCTTCTCCAACAAACCCCTCAATTGTTCCTTTAACTTCTTCAATTTCACTGGGGCGATACGGTAAGGGGGAATAGATGTGTATCATGAAGGAGGTCTATGTCGATGTCTATTTCCCATATAGGAGGTAAACTAGGAATTTCATTGGAAAAATCATCAAGAAACTTATTAACCACCGGAACTGAGTCAATATGAAGGACTTTTATACTATTATATCTGGACTATTATTTTCACTCATATTTTGGGTTTTCTACTTTACATACTTGGTACGTATTTCGTATTGACCCCCTCCTTTCGGGGGCTGCGTTCATGCCCACAAGTACAGATAAACAGGCTAGAGGATCTTCTTCTTAGGACCTCCGTCTATCGTTGAAGTGCTCCCTAGCATCAGGAGCAGACATTTTGGTATACGCTTGTACATATTCAGTTCGTATTTTGCATTTATGTATATATATATATATATACTCGAGGGTATGATGGGGCCCTGTCCCGTCGTGTGGTACGGTTTTTGTACATAGAGGTTTGTGGATACATCTGGGTGTGGGAATTCATGTTGGTATGATCTCGTTTGTATGATATGTTTGTTGGGCGGCTCTATCGCAACGGTGACCTTGTCGGCCCGTGTATGTGTTTGTATATCTGTCCTTATGGCTATATCTGGTACTATTGGGTTCGCTGTTTGCAGGTGGGGTTAGTTAGA
>JAOTQJ010179571.1:0-23462 GCA_025642045.1 Solanum sejunctum
ACTATGAAGGCCTTCTGCAATTCTACCCATCTGGTGATCGAACCTTGCAGGAGCTCACATAGCCATAATGTTGCATTGCCCATAAGAGAAAATAGGAAGACACGAAGTCCCAAAGCATCTATAGACAATGTGTTCCCATCACACCCTTATAGACAAATGCCACAATGTGTAGGTGGCTATGAGGATCCTCTTATGGTAAGCCCACAAATAGCCCACGGTTCTGCCGCATCTGAAGTAACCCACTAGAGAGTGTGAAGTTTGTGTCTGCCGATAGTAGTGGCAACAAAATAGCTCTAGTCATCTCTATAGCCATAGGATTCGGCCTATACTGATTGCACTAGTAAGCATTGGCATTGAAATCCTGAGGCTGTGGATTAATGTCCTCAAGAGGAGGTGGGTTCTCATTCTCAGCATCCTCATTGTTATTCTTATATAAAGTTGCATTGGTTGCATTATTAACATTGTCTTGGGCTATTATTCTCAAAGTTCTGTAGATTTCTGGATCAAATAGAGTTAAGGAATTACCCTAACTTTGAGTACTTGGCACACATTACACCTACAACCTGAAGAAGAATAACACCAACAAACAAAAGTAAAATAGGAGAACTAAGGATTAACACTCAAATTACTAATAAAATTCACTAAGTCTAGTCGTATTTCCTGGTAACGGCGCCAAAAAATCTTGATGTCACCCAAGTTACACCTTTTTTTAGAGGATAAAGCGGTAGCTCTCAAGAAATAGAACCTAAAACCGGTTATGGTCGAACCCATAGGGAATACATAAATTTAAGAGAATTCACCAAGTTGCAATCCGAATGATTAACCAACTTACTTCCCTAAAGGAAGGGTTTGCAATACTCAATGAGAAAGATAACCAAACTACCTATCACAAGAGAGAAGTCAATAATAGAGGAAAAGTAAGGTATTATGTTCCCCATGATTCCCCAACTCAGTATCACCGGATAACCTAATTCTTTTCTAGTGTATAGCATGCAGGATGATAAGTTATGTTTACCAAGCCCTTTGATCAAAAGTGAGAGATGCATTTTACTATGTGACTTAGCCTATCCCATAGTATGCATTACTAACCCTTACTTATTAGTCCCAGTACAACCTCCCCTTGGTCCAGTTTGGTTGATTAAATGAGAACATATCAATTGACTCCTGTTAATTAATCTCTTTTCCTATTCATTACTACCTTGGTCCAGTCAATAACACTAGGTAGATTCTAATGTTGGCCACTACTAGAAAACATGCAAAACGAAGAGAATTAATTAAAACAAGCATATTTACATTCCAAGAATCATAAATTATCCAATTTTACTTTGTTAGTTCTTCATGGTTCCTACAATCCTAGTTGTTGATTTACCTACTCATGCTATGTGTAGATGCAAGAATAATGAATTGAGAAAACATAAGTAAACGCTTACACAATAGAATTAAGAATAAGAAATCCAACTTCAATAAGAATCACAAGCTTCAAGGTAAAATTAAATCACAAGTGTTCTTAAATACTGTCACATACGATCTTACAATTTTCTCTCAATATATTGAGTTCTCTGAGTACTAGGCGAAAACTTCTGAAAAATATCCCAAAAATCCAATTTATAATAATTAAAATTCAAATCCTAAACAAAATAGGAGAACTGGTTAGCACGCCATATGAGAGGTCTATACATGTTGTATTGCAGTCCACGGCCCATAATCAGGGTCTCGTACTCAGCTGCTAAAAAATTAGACTTTTACTCTACAACATCCCTCTACGACTCGTAAAGTGGTTTATGACTTGTAAAGGAGCTTTTGTCGGATGAAATTCCTAAAAGTCCAAGTCTCTGATCATTAGGGCACGAACCATCTTCTACGACTTGTAAACCTCTCTACAACTTATCTGTGTGTTCATAGAATAAACTTCAGAAAATTGCCCCTCACTAAAATTATCAACAAAAGCTCCCTATAGCGCATAGAATGATCTACGGCCTGTAAAGGGTCTCGTATAACAAAACTCAGCAACTTCTGCAATTTTTTACCCAAAATCAAGGCCAACTTATAATCCTTCAAACATAAACACAAATATAGATAAAACCAACTAACGTTGCATTGAGAAAATAAAAAATTTCAAGTTTTAAGTATCAAAAGTGTTGTATTTTTGCAGCTCATCAGTTAGCATTGATTTTCGGAAGAATATGCAGAAGTTGCTGATTTTGAGGATGTACGAGACCCTTTACGGGCCATAGAGAATTCTACAGGACATGAAATAGGTTTTGCATATAATCACTTGGAGGTAGATTTCTAAAGTTTGTTCTACGGACATGAAAATGGGTCATGAAACATTTTATGAGTCATAGATCAAGTCTTGTGCCCTAAGGATCGAGAAGGAGTACTTTCTGATGTTTCTCAAATGAAACACCTTAGTGCCATAGAACGTTTTATAGGCCATAGAGGGGTTTCATAGAAGACTAGTCTAGATTTGCAGCAACGAAGTATGAAAGCCTAAATACAATCTAGAAAATACAATACGGCCCATAGAGCATCTAGTGAGACATGCCGACCCAATTATCCTATTCTTTTAGGACTTGTATTTTAAATATTATAAATAGATTTTAGGTAAATTTTCTAAAAGAGTTAAAACACATGATAGAAAAATAGTGAGTAGAATGGAGAAAACATTGGAGAGTTTTGAGAAACACTAGTACACTTTGATTTGATCTTCTAATTACAATCTTGTGATTCTTATTGAAGCTTGGATTTACTTGTGCTTAATTTAATTGTGCAAGTGCTCTATCATGTTATTCCAATTCATAAGTATTGCATCTGTACAAATCATGTGTAGGTAAATCCACAACTAGGGTTGTGTGAACCATGAAGAACTAACAAGGTAAAATTGGATAATTCATAATTCTTGAAAAGTATGCATGCATGTATTAATTAACTCTCTTTGTTTTGCATGTTTTTTAGTAGTGGCCAACATTAGAACCCACCTAGTATTACTGACTACACCAACGTAGCAATAATTAGGGAAAGAGACTAATTAACAAGATTCAATTAATGTATTCTTATCTAATCATCCGAACTGGATAAGAGGAGGTTGTATTGGGACAATAGGTAAAGGTTAGTAATGTCATAATATGGAGATCAACCAAGTCACTTAGTGAAATTCGTCTCTCGCCTGGGCTAATGGGGTTGGAGAACTTAACTTACCATCTGGTATGCTACACACTAGAAACAAATTAGGTTATACTGTGATACTAAGTTAGGGAATAATGGGGAACATAATACCCTAGTTTCTCTCCATATTGGTTAAACTCTTATGTTAGTTAATTTTACTTTTCTACTTGTTATTATAAACCCCCCCCTCTATTCGGGGAGATAAGCTGGTTAATCACTCAAATCGCATCAATCGAATTCTACTAAGTCTACAGAATTCCCTTGGGTTCGACCCTAACCTTGGTTAGGTTCTATTTCTTGACAACGACCACTTTATTCTCAAAAAGGAGGTGTAACTCGGGCACAATCAGTAAGAGAGCTCATTGTGGATGCATCTTCTGTAATGTAGTGGGGAAACCCTCAAGATAAGAAATCCATAATATACTGTCCAAAGCACAACATATGACATAAATAAGTGAGACGATTTCTGAAACGTCACCATAGCCTCCCAGTCATATGCATGGTGCACTTCACACCCATGAATAGTGCTATATTGGATGTGGCATGTTGGTTTCTGAGGATCATTTACAAACTTAGTGCTCTGATACCAAGCTTACATGACCCAGACCTAGAGTCTAGAAGTGACATGGCAAATGGGAACCCAAGAGTCCCCAAACAAGCCTAATAGTATCCATATTCGCATAATCAGTTTGAAAGTGTAAATGAATAGTGAACACATAGTTCTAAGGGAAGGAAAAATAGGACTCATGCTATAGGGATGTCATAGGAAAAGGGAGTAATATGGGTTCACATAATATATAGCATATAAATACTAAGAGGAGGGTAAGTATGACTCACTCTATGGGGGCAATTAGGTACTTGGGATCACTCATATCAATAAAATATAGCATATCATAATATACATAGCTATTCCATATAACAATAACCAATAGGTAGCCATATCCATAAACATAATCTCCGAATACAACACTTAGTATATAAACGTAAAAGAGTTTACAAAATGTCCAACAACACCTCTAGTCATAAGATAGGATAGCGGCTAAGACAAACAACGGGCTCACCCTCAAAGTAAATAATATAAACAAAAGCATCATAGGTAGATAAATGCTAGTTTGTCCTTGGAACCGGTGCCACCACACCCGTCTCCCCTCTTCTCCCTTGGCATCCCCTCTTCCTTCTCATCACTTCTTCCTCTTCCCTCTTCCCATCCAAAAAACTCACCTAAAAACCACAATGAATATTGCCCCTTCTTCCTCCTTTCCCTCCTAATCTCCTCTGCCAACCACTATGCAACGCCGACCCATCTCCTACACCATAACAACTCACTGATGCAACCCCCCTATCCAACCCATCCTCATCGGAAACCCATCCATAACCTCCACCGAAGAACCACCAAATAACCCCTTTATCTCTCTTCTGCCATAGCCGGCATACCCAACAAAACCCCAAAAATTTCATCCATAAAACAGCCTCTTAAATGACCCAACACCACTACAAAAATAAATCAGAAAATCCACCCTATTTCTGCTAAATTCCACTCAAATCAATCCCCAAAACCCTCCATAGGAAATATACGCTAACCCACTAGAAAATATCCCCAGGCAACCCAAAACTCACATGCAATAGACTTTGGCAAAGTTAAGATTCAATCAGCGGAAATATTATGGATCGTTGGGAACATGTTTGAATTCATTATTTTTTGCCCTTTGAATTTGAAAATCAAGTATTATTTGCTAAGATAACTATGTTTCTAATATGTAATTTGAATGGAATCTAGTTTTGCATGAAATTCACATCAATTTTGCTATCGATATTGATCCGATCTTTTGATTTTTTTTTCTAGAGCATCTTAAAGTTGCTTATTCAATGTAGTTTAGGAATTTTTGTAAGTTAATTGTGGAAAAGGTGATCCTTAAATCTGACTTTGATTTCTTGTTATTCTTAACTGTGGCAGGTGTCCCTTAATTTCTGATGTTGATTTACTTGTATTTTTTAGGAACAAAAATATTTTTTAGGCTAATTGGCATAGTTGATATTTCCATGAATTATACAACTGACTAATATCTTGTATACAAAATTATAATATTTCTGGATTCTAAGGACCTTTTATTATGGTAAATTGATTATTTCATATGGAAGAATGATTTTTTTTTCGTTTCATTTTCCTGTAATTGTGATAATATTTATTTCCCTTAATTAGTTTTGACCGTTTGTTTGTGAATCATTTAGAATATTTTTTGGTAAAAATATTAATGTGTTTGTGCTTAATTAGTGCATTATTTTATTTCTTCATTTTGGTAAGTGTTAATTGATTTTATTTTATTATATCACTTAGTTCTCTATACTATATAAATAGAGCCTCATAAGTTCACAAAAATACCTCTTTTTTCTCTGCATACAGTTTAAACAAGAATACTCCACATAACACTATTCTCTGCACACAAAATCACAAAAAAAATATACTTCATAAGGCACGAATTTTTATACTGTTGTCTTTGTTTCTAAAAAAAAAGAGAGAGAGAAGGCTAGTAATCATAAGTTTGGGCTATAATTTTGTTATCCGGACTTTGCTACTTCTCTTCTTGACTAGTGAGATTCTTTTAATCATATTATATTTTTCATCTATTACTCTTTGTTTGTTTCTTTAGCAGATTTTTGAAGTCTAAATCGAGATGTGAAGACTCGGCTTGAGTGGGGATGGACTCGGAGGAGCCATTGAAAAATTTTTTCTCTTTCATCATTTTATTTATTTCTCTGGAAAAGTTTTGTAATAATAAAATAGTGAAATTGGGGATCTAGTATAAAGGGGAGGAAAAAATTATGTGCTAACTGTTTTTCTTTCATATTTTAATTTTTTATGTGTTATTTTATTTGTCATAGGCAAATTTTAATTTAGGATCTTTAAATAAGTTTAGGGTCAATAGTATTAAAATGGAGAAAATGTTTTCCTTTTTTTCACATATTATACTTAGAGATCATGTTTTAGAACTTCTTTTTCTTCCAATAGAAAACTTGCTCATAGGATTTTGTCTAAAATACAAGTAATAGATACCATGCTTAGGATTACTTTTATTTGTCCTATTTAAAATATTCCTTTCTATATACCATGCCTATAGGTGTCACAAGCATTATTTTCTTCACTTTAATCATGATCTATGTGTTCTAGATATCCTGCCGATAATGTTTTAAATATATTTTAGATATCCTGCCTATAAGTTTATCTTTGAATTTATTTCCTTTCAAGTATGTTTTAAATGTGCTTTAGATATCCTTCTGATAAGACTTTTCTTTAAATTGTTTTTCAAGTATGTCCTAATATCATGCCCATAGGTTCTTTTTTTAATATTAGAAATCATGCTTTAGGTTTAAATAACTCTCTTGCATATTTTGAAGTTATAGAAATCATTGTCTGTCATGACCCAAGCCTAGGGTCTAAATGTGATACGATGAATGGAAACCGAGGGGACCCCAAACAAGCCTCTTAGCATATCATTTACACATTCTTGGTCGGGAATACAATTAAACAACAACAAGAGAGTAAAAATGAGAATAAAGGGACTAAGGTAAGTTTTAGATAACCATAAACAAATAAGAGTCAAGAACATAGCTTAATTACATCACTTATCCAACATCTCTAAATATAGACTTCAGCAGGGGCCAAGACACTTTTTGGGATCACCTTCATTGTATCAAGAGTTTCAACATAAAGAAATAACATAAGTAAGAGTAGCAAAGCTAGTGTCCCGGAACTTGAGGACTCACCAAGCTTATCTTCAAGATGTCAAAGGCTAACCACGTGGAGGATGATCATAAGGAGCTCCGATTCCTACATGGTAACATCATGCAGGCATAGAGTATGTATTCTTACATTTGAATGTATTAAGTATGTAGGATACAATGCAACAAGAGATAGGCAACATAGTTAAAATACATAATCATAAGCAAGGGATAGTATATTAGCAACATGGCATTCATGATCAATGCTTGAAGTAAAACATATTTGTATAGAACATAATACATGTGTAGGAAGAGATCATATCCATATAGCTCAAGAAAGCTTCACTTGAACTCCAAGGTTTGCCACCCCCTTGGAAGGTGATTGAGGTTCATACCCATCAACGTGGTAGTACGGGCTTACCACTCCCCGACAAGGCAGTTGAGGTACATACCCATTAATATGGTAGTATAGGTTTACCACCCCCTGATAAGGCGATTAAGGAATTTACCCCTCAATAAGGTAGTACGGACTTAACAACCTCCGAGAAGGTGATTGAGGCTTAACACCCACTCACCTAACACCCCCTCAACAAGGTGATTGGGCTTAACACCCCTAAACAAGGTGTGGTCAACTTATAACACCATAGATATTTTTTATGAATTCATCACATAAATACAATTCTTTCATCATCATAAAGTCACTTAACTCATAGGTCATGTAATAGATCATCAATAACTCAAGAATCCTTAACCGGACACTTTATCAAACACTTGGCGGGTGCGTATTGCTAGTCCAAAATCATGCAATCCAAGAGTGAAATCATGTGAGAAAACTTAATGTAAATCAACCCATCAACACTTAGTAACACCCTCATACAAGATATATTGAATTCCCTCATCAAAGATCATAATAGGACATAGATTCATAGCTCAAAACATGCTTAAACAACCAATATTTTATGAAACCCCAACATAGTTTATAATCAAATTCACAGTAAGGGATACCCACAGATAATTCAACTTGAAAACATGCAGTTTACATAAAAAGGAAGGTTGGAGACCATGGGTGAAAGGACTCAATGGTTAAAACCCACATAACTCTAATTTGGGGATTCTCTTGATATAGATTTGAATGAGAACTTGAACCATGAATGAAATTCTTGAGATTCAAAAATGATTTTGGGACACTTAAATTTGGATGAAATATTTGGCTAAGTGTTGAGAGGGTTTTAGGAAATGCCTTGAATGATATGGGGTTCAAAAATGACTAAGTTTTTTTACCCATAGGAAGGCTTAGACCTAAGACCCCAAGGCCTTGGGCCCAAATAGAAAAAAACTTGCAACAAAATCCACTAATCCGCGCCCTAGCTGTGTCGCGCCAAGGGCACGGATCCTTTCTATTTTTTAAAAATTTAGGAAAATAAATTTTTCCAACGGTTGCTCTTAAATCAGGATTATACTCATTTCCTACTCAATTTTGTCCCCTAATCACAAATATGAGGTTGGATTTTTGATATCACGCACGAATTTTGAGATATATGGAAATTACGATTATGTTCATTTTTGAGGCATATTTTTTAGCACTTTTTGGGGCGTTTCAATATCTCCCCCTTGGGAACATTCATCTCTGAATGTCAAAGAAACCTATATAAGAGAAGTAACCAAGATGATTTCAGCCTAATACAAGAATGCAATAAATGTATTAAAATATCATTTAAAAAACCTCAACATAAGTGTCAAAAATCATCATAAACTTGTCAACATAAACATGAATGCATGCAAATGACATAAGGGCTGAAACTTAAGACTTGAAATCACATAGAGGACTAAAATTAGTACCTTTGGCTTGAGTAGAATTGAATAGATAGGGATATCATTTTTGCATGTCCGCTTCGGCTTCCCATGTGGCACTTTCAACTTGTTGGTTTCTCCAAGGAACCTTGACAGAAGCTACATCCTTATTTCTCAAGCTCTTCACTTGTCTATCAAAAATTTCTACTGAGTCATAAGTCAAATTATATTCAACAACACCTATCACATCTAAAGGCACAATATCACTTGGGTCACCCACACACTTCCTCAATATAGACACAAGGAAGACCGGATGAACCATATTCATATCATTGGGCAACTCTAACTCATAGGCCACCTTACCAATCCTCCTCAACACTCTATAAGTACCCTTAAATCTTGGACTCAATTTATCCTTTTTACCAAAAATAAACCACACCCTTCATGGGTGAGACCTTATAATAGACCCAATCACCAACCTTAAATTCAAGATCCCTTCTCCTCACATCAGCATAGGACTTTTCTCTACTTTGGGATATTTTCAATCTTTCCTATATCAACCTCACCTTCTCCATGGACTCCATAACCATATCTGGGCCCAATAAAGACATCTCGCCCAACTCAAACCATCCAATTGGGGACCTAAAACGTCTACCATAGAGAGCCTCAAAAGGAGCCATACCAATACTTGAATGATAGCTATTGTTGTAAGCAAACTCGCTAAGTGGATGATATTTATCAGAACTACCCTTAAACTCCAAAACAAAAGCTATAAGCATATCCTCAAGAGTTTGGATAGTTCTTTCGGCTTGGCCATCTGTTTGAGGGTGAAGGGCATACTAAGCTTTACTTTGCTACCAAGACCTCTTTGGAAGACCTCCAAAAGTGAGAAGTGAATTGAGCACATGATCCAAAATGATAGATAAAGGCACCTCATGTAATCTAACCAACTCATGAATGTACAATCTAGCATAATCTTCGGCAACATAAGTACTCTTAACTGGTAGGAAGAAAGCTGACTTTGTCATTCTATCAACCACAACCCAAGTAAAATCAAAATGCTTTCTAGTATTAGGCAACCTAACCACAAACGCCATGTTAATTTTCTCCCACTTCCAAGTAGGAATCTCTGTATCTTGGTCTAGGCCACCTAGTCTTTGATGCTCAGCTTTAACTTGTTGACAATTATGACAACCAGAGACAAATACATTTCCCTCAAATCTCTATACATCTTTGTAGAATTGGGTGAATAGAATAGTAATAATTATGAGCCTCATTAAAATCCTATTTATAAAGTTATCAATATCAGGTACACACAACCTACCTTGGTACCTAAAGTCACTACCTCCCCCTTGGGAGAAAACCTCCACCTTACCATCTCTCACCCAGGCCCTTAACTCTAACAAGACAGGGTCAAGATCTTGCTTTTCCTTTACCTCCTCAATCAAGGAAGATATAGAACCATCAACTAACATTATCAACCTCTTCAAACCTAACTCCCAATCTAGCCTATCGATGGACCTCTCTAGCCATTTCTTTGCCACCATCATCAACACAAGCTAATCTACCCATAGACACCCTACTTAGAGCATCGGCCACAACATTAGCCTTAATGGGGTGATAATGCACACTCATATCATAAACTTTAAGAAGATCTAACTACCTTCTTTGTCTCAAGTTGAGATCTTTTTTGAGTGAAAACATATTAAAGGCTTTTATGATCGGTAAATACATCAACATGAACCCAATATAAATAATAACGCTAAACCTTCAAAGCAAACACCACGATGGCCAATTCAAGATCATGAGTAGGATAATTTTTTTCATGCACCTTAACTTGTCTAGAGGAATAAGCTATCACCTTACCATTTTGCATCAAAACACAACCCAAACCAATTCTCGAGGCATCGCAATACACAACCAACCCTTCCAACTCTCTTGGTAGAGACAACATAGGAGCGAAGACAGGCTTATCTTTCAAAGTTTGGAAACTCTTGTACACTCATTGGTCCACACAAATTTTGCCTTCTTTTGGGTCAACTTAGTTATAGTAGAAGCAATAGAAGAGAACCCACTTACAAACCTCCAGTAGTAACCCGCTTAGCCCAACAAGAATCTAATGTCTGATGGAGTCAAAGGTCTAGGCCAGTTTCTAATCACTTCCATATTTTTAGGATCCACCTTAATACCATCACCCGAAACCACATGACCTAGAAACGCAACCTCTTTTAACCAAAACTCACACTTCTCATACTTGGCATACAACTTCTCTTCCCTCAAGATTTGCAACACCACCCTCAATTGATCCACATGCTCCTCCTTACTATGGGAATAGATCAAGATATCATTAATGAATACCACTACAAACAAGTTAATATATAGTTTAAAGACCTTACTCATATGATCTATGAATATATCTGGTGCATTACTTAACCCAAAGGATATAACCACAAACTCAAAGTGCCTAAACCCAGTCTGGAAGGCCATTTTGGGAATGTCACACTCCCTCACTTTCACTTAGTGATACCCGGACCGAAGATCATTCTTACAAAAGTTACTAGCCCCTTGAAGTTGGTCAAAAAGATTATTAATCCTTGGTAGAGGGTACTTATTTTTTATAGTGACCCTATTAAGTTGTAGATAATCAATGCACATTCTAAGAGTACCATCTTTCTTCTTCAAAAACAACACTGGTGCACCCCAAGGTGATTGACTAGGCCTTATAAATTCCTTCTTCAATAAATTCCTCAATTGCTCCTTCCACTGCTTCAACTCCACCGAGGCCATATAGTGGGGGGGATAGAAATGGGTTAAGTATCGAGAAGGAGATCTATGCCAAAAATTATTTCTTTTCAAGAGGAACACTGGGAAGATTATTAGGGAAGATATCAAACAATTCATTGACCATCGGAATCGACTCTAAAAGAAGGACCTTGGACTTAATATCCCTAACCCTCACAAGATGTTAGAGATACCCCTGAGAAATAAACTTTTGGGCTTTAATGCAAGAAATGAATTTACCCTTGACCAGCATATCATGACTCTCCCACTAAAGAACAGGTTCATTAGGAAATTAGAATTTGAGCCTACGAATTCTGTAATCAATATAGGCATAATATGCATACAACTAGTCCATCCCAAGAATGACATCAAAATCCACCATATCAAACTCAACAAAATCACAAGGTAATATTTTATGCAAAATGAAAATGGCACAATTTCTATAGACTCTTCTAGCAACAATGGATGAATCAATGGGAGTAGACACTTCACATGGCTCATACAACAGTTCGGGTTTAATATGAAGCTTTTTTGCAATAAAAGAAATAATAAAAGAAAGAGTGGCACTTGGGTCTATCAAAGCTTACATTATCAAAATAAAAGACTTTTAACATACCGTTGCTGACATCGGGCACCTCCTCTACCCCTTTTCTCCCTTGGAGTGAATAGAACTGATTGTACCTTAAGGCACCACCTTGTTGACTTCCCCTTCCTCTAGGACCTGCATTTGCACCTTGGCCTTGTGGACGGCCATCTCTACCCTTATTTTGATTACGAGGACAATCAATCATCTTATGACCCACTTCACCACAACCATAACAAGCATTAGTGTTAATCAAACATGGTCTATTATGCCCTTTACCACATCTTGGTCATATAAAATCAGGCACCACACCAGCACTACCTTAGAATATTTGATTAGCATTGACAACCCTTTTATTAGGAGCATTTGAAGAACTTTGGCCTTGGAACTTGTGGCCTTAAGGAAACTGACCACCCTTAGGATTTTGGAATGAACCTTCAAACCGGTCCATCTTGGCCTCACCCATCCTCCTCTTTTCAACTTTTCCCCCTCCAATTGTTTGACATATGTCATGAGACGGGACAAGTATAGATCACCTATCAACATGGCAGCATGGCACTTCTCATTCACTAAATCAGATACAACCATCACAAACTTGTTCATCCTAGACCTTGGCTGAGCCACCAATTATGGAGCATATTTGGAGAGTTGGTTGAACATGAGGGCATACTCCCTCACACTCATCAACCCTTTCTTTAGATTCATAAGTTCCATCATTTGGACTCCTTATCTCAAGCGAGAAGAACCGATTGAGAAATACCGCCTTCAACTCCTCCCAAAGGACCACATTGTTGCTCCTCTTCTCCATATTCCGTTGGGTAAACCATATTTGGGCCACACCTCTAAGTTGGCAGGCCGCCAACTCCACTTTCTCCTCTGAGTTAACCCCCATATTAGATAACAATGTGTACACCTCATTGATAAATTCTTGAAGATCCTCATTTACCTTAGACCCGTGGAACTCCAGTAGGTTCATTCTAGTCAAATCCCTCACTCTAGAGGTCGGAGTAGAAGCATGAGGGGCTTAGGCCCCTTGGTTGATTTGATTATTTATAGCATGGGCTAGAATGGTAATAGCATCCCGTAGCTCTTCATGAGCCGCTCCCCCATCATAAGAAGCGGGAGGGGCTGGTTGCTCCTCGGGTGAACGAGCTTTTCTGCCTCTTAAAGTAGACATGATCTAGCATAATAAAGAACATTCATTAGAGGAAAGAATTACCTTAACTTTTATAGAATGACATAGACCAAGAAGAAGGAAAACATTTCCTAAAATACCTCACAGCCTCTTGCTCATAGTCATGGTGCACTTCAAAACCATGAACAAGACTCTAAGAAATGCGGTGTGTTGGATTTTGTGACCATTAACAACCTAGTGCTCTGATACCAAGTTTGTCAAGACCGAAGCCTAGGGCCTAGATGCAATTTGGCAAATGGGAACTAGAAGGGACCCCAAAAAAGCCTCTTAGAATATCATTCACACATCCTTGGTCACGGAAGCAATTAAATAACAAGAGCGTAAAAATGAGGATAAAGGGACTAAGGGAAGTTTTAGATAACCATAAATAAACAAGAGTCAAGAACATATCACAATTACATCACTTGTGTAACAACATCTCTAAATATAGACTTGAGCGAGGGCCAAAACACTTTTCGAGCTCACCCTCATGGTATCAACACTTTAACATAAAGAAATAACATAAGTAAAAGTAGCATAGCTAGTGTCCCCAAACTTGAGGACTCATCAAGCTCATCTTCAAGCTTTCCAAAACTAACCACGTGGAGGATGATCATGAGGAGCTCCGATTCCTACATGGTAACATCATGTAGGCATAGAGTATGCATTCGTATGTTTGAATGTACTAAGTATGTAGGACGCAATGCAACAAAAGATAGGCAACATAGTCAAAATGCATATTCATAAGCAAGGTATAGTATATTAGCAACATGGCATGCATGATTAATGTTTAAAGTAAAACATGTTTGTATAGTACATAATACATGTGTAGGAAGAGTCCATATCCATATAGCTCAAGCAATCTTCACTTGAACGCCAAGGCTTGCCACCCCCTTGGAAGGTGATTGAGGTATATACCCCTCAGCGTGGTACTACAAGCTTACCAACCACCCACCTCGACAAGGAGATTGAGGTACATATTCCTTAACGTGGTAATGAGGACTTACCACCCCCCGATAATACGATTAAGGTACATACCCCTCAATAAAGTAGTGCAGGCTTACCACCCTCGGACAAGGTGATTGAGGTTCTTACCCCTCAACAAGGTATACAAGCTTAACACCTCCTAAGAAGGTGATTGAGGCTTAACACCCCCTCAACAAGGTGATTGGGCTTAACACCCCTTAATGAGGTGTAATAAACTTGTAACACCATAGATAATTTTCATAAATTGATCACATAAATACATTCCTTTCATCATCATAAAGTCACTTGACTCATAAGCCATACAATAGATCATCATTAACTCAACAATCCTTAACTGGACAATTTATCAAACACTTAATGGGTCTGTAATGCTAGTCAAAAATCATGCAATTCAAGATTGAAATCATGTGATAAAACTTAATGAAAATCAACCCACCAATACTTGGCAACACCCTTATGCAAGATACATTGAAACCCCTCATCAAAGCTCATAATAGGTCATAGATTTGTAGCTCAAAACATGCTTAAATAGTCAATATTTCATGAAATCCCAACATAGTTTATAATCAAATTCATAGTAAGAGATACCCATAGATAATTCAACTTGAAAACATATAATTTACATAAAAAGGAAGGTTAGGCACCATGGGTCAAAGGACCTAATGGTTGAAACCCACATATATCTCAAATTTAGGGATTTTCTTGATGAAGATTTGAATGAGAACTTAAAGCTTAAATGAAAGTTTTGAGATCTGAAAATAAGTTTAGGACACTTGAATTTAGATGAAATATTTGGCTAAGTATTAGTGTGGGTTTTGGGTAATGTCTTGAATGCTATGGGGTTGAAAAATGACTAAGTATAAGTGTTTTTATGCATAGGAAGGTTTAGGCCCAAGACCACAAGTCCTTGGACCGAAATAGGAAAATTGGCAACCAAAATACACTGACCAGCGCCCTAGCTGCGTCGCGCCAGGGGCGCGAATCCTTACTATTTTTCAAAAAATTTAGAAAATAAATTTTTGCTACGATTGCTCTATAATTGGGGTTATGCCTATTTTCCAATTAATTTTTCCCCTGATCACGAATATGAAGTCAGATTTTTAATATCATGCACAGATTTTGAGATATATATAAAAAATTATGACTATGGGTATTTTTGAGGTACATTTTCAGGAACTTTTTGGGGCATTTCAATGCCCTTAAGTCCTTTAAACCTAATATCATGTTCATTGGTGTTTTACTGGAATTGTTGCTTTAGTCCTATTAACCATATTTTAGGATTTTTATTTTTTTGATATTATGTTTGCATTAGAAACCATGTTTATAGGATCTCGTTTTAATGTGTCCAATTATTATAGAGAACATTTCCTAGGAATCATTAATATACTAGAAATCTTGCCTATAGGAAATTTTCTTTCTCAATGTGACATACACACACAAAATTTATTTTGCACTTTTGTTTGTGTTTTCAAGCATGTTCGATATTATTTGGAGGCTATTTGAGATTTATGTGTTAATTGCTCGTTTGACTATTTTGTTTGATGATGATTCATAGGAGCCCTAGATACCTTTTTAATCTAGAACCACCAAAATAATAGAAGTCCAATGGCTCTTTGACATTAAGAAGGACACTATACACTTTAGAAAAACAATAGAAATTTTCTTTTTTTTAGTGCGCCTTTAAGATTAATAATAAATCAATTTAGGAGGGAGGGAGGTGCATATAGAACCCTCAAAAATGATGACTAATACTGGCGCTTAATATGAATGAAACCTTGGTTTTCTTTCTCAGGCTTAAATAATCCATGCGAACTAAATGATAATTTTGTCTTCCGAAAATTAAAAGTTGATTAAACTGATTTGAGTGAAATTAATATCGTTTGGTTTAATTTTTCTCTCTCTTGTTTGCTTTTAATTATTTAGGGTAGTAAGGTTGTATTTATTTATCTTTCTCACTTATTTGTTTAATTTTTTTTTCCGTTACCACTTAGATCTAATTAATATAATTTCCTAAAACATAAGAGATCCAATTTGTAAACCCTACATAAATAAGAGATACGGCCGGGACCTACACTTAAACATCTCAAAGGGTGCCAACACCTTCCTTTCGAGGTAACTTGAACTCTTACACATTCTATAGTGACTTGACCTATAGATTAGTTGTAGAGTAGAATGGTGTCCTAATGCACTTTAACTCATTAGGTGGCGGCTCTTTCAATTTTCAAAATCCTAAAAGAATCCTTGCCACGACTTCGTCCAGGTTCCCATCTTTTCGTGAGAAAAAATGGGGCACAACAGAATGGCGACTCTGATGAGGATCCTAGGTTCTAACAATTATGTGTCTCATTTATGTGGATTTTCCTTGATTTCCTTCTATTACTTTACTTGATTTGTTTATTTAATATTGTTATTATTTACTAACTTGTTTCTTCTTTTTCCCTTTTTCCCTCTAACACACCTCCCTTGTTCCCTCTAACTCCCCTCCTTTAACCGCTCTAACTCCCCTTCCCTTCTTCCCTTCTACCATCCCCTCCGCTATCCCTACTAATCTAACTCCCCTCCCTTTATTTATTGAATTAAATTATGTGCTTAAATATTGCCTTAACTGCTAATTATTACTACTTTTATGAATTGTCAAGTCGTTCATATATTCCCCCACTTAGGATCCTCCTTTTTTCTTTTAAAGGTGATGTCGTGCTTTTACACTTCTCCCGCCTCCTCCTTGAACCAAAATTTTAGAGAATAAGCATTTGCGTGGTGAATGGTAGATAGTCTTACTACCATTGGACCACGTGCTTCTCACATAGGAACACCCAATCCTCGTCCAACCCACTCTTTAGAAACCTAGGATAGAGCTTCACCCCAAAGTTTAGGTCATGCATGCATAATCCTTAGGTAGTTTGGTCAGTGCGGTCAACCTACATAATAGTAGTCACCGTATTAAGTCTAGAGGGTCCAATCACCCTCCAAGATGAAATATTGCATCTTATGTGGCTATGTGGTCACGATAGTCCAATCCAAGCCTAAATATTGTTAAATTTGAATTTAGGACTTTTCTTTTTTTTGTTTGTGTGTAGAAAAACTTAATGCCCTCCCCAAACTTTGCAAATATTTAGATGGTAGTGAGCGTAGATCACAGACTCTAGAGATGGTGGGAAAACATTAAGTAGGATCGTGCTAGAGATGTTGCTTAGCTTTTAGAAGGGTTGACATATCTGATATACATTATTCTGGATCTCTATTTGATCAAAGCGCTACTGAAATTTTATTACCCTGCTAGGGCTGTCTTTAAATTTTATGACTCTCAGTTAACACCCACAATTTAGGAGATTGGTGGGCTCACTGACTTACCTTACTGGGATAGGAGCATGATCGTCCCCCATAGACAAACTGCAAAGATATTCATGAAGAATTTGGGCTTAGACTACAAGCCTATGCTAGCTTGCTTGGATTTTGAACGGATTTCATTGGATTACAAATATGCTCGCTTTGGTCACCAAGATAGTTATGAAAACTTTAAGATTGAGTTCTCCTGTTCAGCAGCAAAGAAGGAGGTGCATCGTGTGAACGCCTTTGTGATAGTACTATTAGGAACTCTAGTATTCCATAGAGAAGATAGAAACATAGACACTCGCCTAATCTACATCATGCATACTTTAGCTATAGGAAGTGATGTTGGAGGGAACACCATTGTACTCAAGATATTAGCAGAAATAATAAAGGCATTTTCCAAATTTGTTTGAGGTAAGAGGTTCTTTGAGGAGTGTGATTTCCTACTACAACTACGGGCAGTTGAGCACTTTTATAAAAGGGGAAATCTGATAGACATTATCGATGGGGTGGGAAAAAATTCACACCCACCCAATAAGAATCTGTAGATTCATCACGCCCATGGGTTTTGATAAGTGGTTTGATTTCATGATAGGTCTATCTGGTTGCAACATACAATGGAAATAATATTGGTTGCAACCATCACGTGCAATAGCGAGAGGAGATGAGCTTTGGTATATTGAGGTCATTGGCCTGAAAGGAGTCCAACCTTATGCCCCTTTGCGAGTACTTAGACAATTTGGTTTGATTCAAGTGATCCCTTTGCGATCCAATATAAGCATGTCTGAGTATGAGTTTGGAGAGGAGATTCCATAGGTGCATAACATATGTAGAAGGTGGGAAAGAGTATTGACCATCGTCCTTCAAGAACATCGCCCTTATTGCACTCCTGAATATTATGTGTGGATTTTGGAAGATAATGAGAAAGTAAATTTGGATCAAGAAGGGCGTCCAGGATATGAGGATTTGAAGGAGAGAGTATGGACCCAAAACTTACTAAATAGCGATTAAAACATCACTCTAGATATGAGGGGGCAGATCGTCCCAGCATACGGAGGCCTTTACATATGAAGATTTTTTTATGCTCTAGTTGTTTCTCCACCTTTTGTTATCCCTTCCTCCCTTAAGTTTTATTTTCAAAAGTTTATTTCCCATGATGTAATGGTTTGACTTTTTCAATAAAACAGTTTGTTTATTTTATTTTATCTATAATTCTAATCGTCAATTGACAATTTAAGGCTTGGATTAGCTATCATGGACCACTTGCTTGTCGTACTAGGCCTATTACTAGCCCAATGAGGTCTCTTGCATTTTAGGAAGATTATTTTTAAACTATGTGCTATTTGTTATTATTATTATAACGCCTAACAAGGTTTTGTTGATTTTGCTTTTTCCCCTTCCCCAGGTTGATTTGTACACTATGGCTTACCACACTTGATAAAAAGGGACTCCACCATCTACTTCAAGTCTGAAGTGCAAAGGAAAGAGAAAGATGACAGATACCAGCAATGCTATAGGAACAAAATGAGATTATTGTCGAGGAACATACTCTGAATGATTCGATGCTAATACAAGATCAAAAAGTGATGAAGTTAGAAGAAGAATTGGTTTGCATATGTAATTGGGCCAAGTTGTCAATGTCCTCAACTTCTCATTCAGTATAAACATGAGTGGTCATCCTAACACTAATCAAATCATATTCCTAAATCACCTTCCACCCACTCAAAATACCATTCAACCTCTGAATCCATCAAATATGTCTTCACTAACCTACTACTATACTTCCCAACATTGTGCCAAAACCTCTATGCCTATATATCACACTTTACAAGCACGAAGACTTATCCCCCAACTCACTTAAAATCTAATGATATTATATCTAATAGCACAAATTCGCTACCAATCACCACCTCTATATCAAATGTTCCCATATCATGTGCCTCTCACACAACATCAAATGCCTCCCTATCAACAACCTACCTTCGTTCAACAATAAAACTCCAAAAAATAACACCATATTAAGAAAAATCCCACTCAAAATTACACTCTTTTGGCCAAACCCATAGTTCAGCTCTATGAAAAGCTAAGGGTTGGCGACCATATTTCTCCTATCCTTGCTATAGTGATGAAAACATATGCAAGCTGGATTGACCACACTAATACTTGTACTTACCATTCAGGGATGAAGGTAAGTACCATAGAGAAATGTCATTGTTACAACCTAAGCCTAGGTCCTAGATGTGATACGGCAAATGGGAAACCCAAAGAAGCACCTACTCATCGGAGAGGATATTGATCAGACAAGAAAAAGAAGATTTGAGTTCAGAAAAGAGCGAAGACAAGTTGCAATAATCTTCCATTGTTAAATTTGCTTATAATGATGTATTGATAAGAAATGAAGGTTGATCGCCATTCAGAGGTGAAAGGATGATCCACTATTCACTTGTGCATCTGAAAAGCCACACGGACAGAGAGAGGAAGAGTCTAGAAAAAGCCAATATGTTTCCTATTATGTATTTTAGTATGTTGCTGAAATCCCTTTTAGGACATATGTTTTAACATATCTTTGGATCCCATTTTATTTTAATATTAATAAAAATGGTCAATGACCCAAATTAGGTTTTAAAAAGAACTTATCCACGAGCGGATCGTCTCTGAAAATTATATTTTTTTAGAATTTCGAATTTTGATACGATTGCTCTAAAATGGGGGTTAGACCCATTTTCCACTAAATTGTTTTCCATAATCATGAATATGGAGTCGAATTTTTGATAGCGCATATAGATTTTGAGATATATAGAAATTTATGATTATGAACACTTCCGAAACACATTTTCGGGCATTTTTTGGGGTCATTTCAATCGTTCCCTGAAGGACAAGATTCAGAGCCTGATTGACGAAAAAAGGATAGACTTAAAAGGTCCTATGCTTGGTACATCAGATGATATATCCGCAAGTCACTAGCGAGCATGATGAAACTCAATAAAGAAATCTCCAATAAAGACTTACTGAGATTATGATTGTTATATCTAGGCCTCCGATGAAATAAGATTATCTCCACTCTACCATTTTAATTATTGCGAAGAATGCTCTATTTTATGCTCTTTTACTTTGTCATTGTAACTATGTCAGACCTGATTCCCATCTAAGAGGCACACATAGGCGCCTCCTATGGAATTCGGTCTTATTATTATAATAATCTTATTTCCCCTTTGATCATGGACTGGGGACGAATTTTTGAAGGGGTCACAAAAAGTTCTTTCAGAGCATTTCGCACAAACTAGGGAAGAATTTTGAGATCCTCTCAAAAATTCTTGAGAGGATCTCAAAATTCTTGTAGAGCATTTTCTACAAATTAGGATAGAAATTTTTGAGCGGATCTCAAAAATTTGATAAAATCAAATTCAAAACTGAAGTCTGACCTCTAAGAGGACATCGAGATGAAAATCTAGATATCAACTGCAAGTGGAGCATATTGATGATGTTCACTCTCCAATAAGAAAGCGATCGCTATCAGAAATTAACCTAACCAGAGGTTAGGGTCGAATCCATAAGGAATACGGGGCTTGACTATGTAGATCCACTACCAATAATTTCAAGCATCGATTACTAAAATCTCTAAATGGGGGATTTTTTTATTTAAGAACAAAACTAAAAATAAACACTATGCTAACTATGCAGGAAGAAACTCAAATTTGGGGACAACTTGGGATTGTGTTTCCCATGATTTGTTGACTCAATTACCCTAGACAACATAACTCTAATTTAGAATTTGCATGCAGGATGGTAACTTAGGTTCTTATAGCCATCTTGTGAAAGTAAAGGTAAGATTTCACCATGGTACGTGGTCGACAACCATGTTGTGCCAACTAACCATTACCCATTGTCCCAATCAACCTCCTCTTGGTCAGATTTGGTTGATTAGATGAGAACACATCAATTGAATCTTGTTATTTACTTCCCTTTTCCTATTTGTCACTAGCTTGGTCGGGATCGTGATAGTAAGCGGGGTTTGGTGTTAGCCACCACCAAAAAACAATCGAAATGAAGGAAAATAAACAATACATGCGAAACCCCAATCAAAGAAATGCACAAAGCCTAGATTATTTCAAGTCAACTACTCATGGTCCCCCCAACCCCAAGTTGTGGGTGCTTATCTACTTATGGCTAAGGAAAAATCAACAACGCCGCAAATAGAAGACATAGTTGAGAGTTTACCCAAAAATAATGAAGAACAAGAACACCACAAGTTGCAAACCACAAGTTTGGATTAATGGAGAATGAGTACAATGTGAGTTTTGCAATCCCCAAAAGTGAGTCTTCAAATTAAAAGTGAGAATCTACAATAAACCCTAGAAAAACCCTAAGAATATTCAAGGGAGAATATCCAAAGTGTTCTCTACAATATTCAATGTATCATCTCTCTCTAAAAAAAAAACCTATCATTAAGTATTTATACTATTTATAATTTTAACCATAAAAATTAAATAGAAAAGATAGTTGGCAGCAGGTACGTAGCACAGATACGACTCGTAGGGTAACTTATGAGTCGTAACGAGTTTCGTAGTAGACCTTTTTGCATTTTGAACTTGATTGTTACGACCTACTGGTATGAGCCATTGCTTGGGCTACAACTCATAAGCTACTCTTGTAGTCTAGGCCTTCATTTCTCTGTCCAAACTTTTAGCTCTCTGTTTCTTTCTTCGAACCCACATATATGAGTCGTATTGATACCTACGACTCATAGAGTGACCTTGTAAGGCTAACCTCCACTTAGCAAATTTTTGATTTTTGCTCACAATTTCTTCCTACAAGATCACCCTACGACTCGTAGCTCAGTCTACAACTTGTGGGAAGGCACGTATGTCCAAACTATAATTTTCTCCATAAATCATGTCAACCTATCTTTTCTGCAATAACAACGTAAAAACACATAAAAATTATAAAAAGCCGCATTAAGAACTCATAAAATTCCTTATTTTAGGCACAAAATGTGTTGTATTTTGATAGCACATTAACACCCGCAACTTAAAACTGTTGCTTGTCCACAAGCGATAACTCAATCTAAACAGACAATATGAGAAACACAAAGTAGCTACTCTAATGGCATATACATCACTTAACTACAATTGAGGTACCTAACTCTCACTTTTAAAACCTGATTGCAAAGCTACTAAGCAAATTAAAACATAAAGATGTATCCGACAATTCAACTATGACAAATCAAGGAGTATCAATAATCTACAGTCACTGAATTAGTCATATGCCAATTATGCAGTGCAAATGCCCTCACATAAAAAAAGTCCCTCTTTCTCACTCAAAAAGCATTTAACATTTAGGGACTGTGCAAATATTCTCACTCTTACAAATGAAATTCATGCAAAATAACTTACACCATAGGCTTGCCTCTATACTCAACTCTGGACTGATGACAAAGTGGATTCGGATCACTTGAGGACTTAATGGATTGTAACATAGGTTCATGGGGCTTTGGTATGGCATTTTAGGCAAATAGTGACTAAAAGCTATCCTTGAACCATGTTTGTCAACACTTTTACCTCCCTAAATCAACCATTTTCACTAAATCCTCCCTTATTCACCTTTTTTAAGATTTTCCCGAGTGCTTTCTTTCTCTTTTTTAGCTGTGCCTTATTTTTGAACTCATTTTTGCTATTCTCTTCAATCCAAGGCAACTTTTCTTTTCTTTTTCTCATCCGACACATGATTTATTCATTTCTTTCTTTCCCACTAATGTAACACCCCACATTTTACATGTACTAATACTATATAAATAAATCATGTTATGATTTGGTCAAATTAGAGTCAATTCTTGAAAGTCATTGAATCTCATGTTAACGGGCGATATATGAGTCTAAATGCTTAAGAGGGTTGAGGGTGTATATGTGTTGGTGTTAAATTGAGGATATATTAGCC
>JAOTQJ010179581.1:0-23460 GCA_025642045.1 Solanum sejunctum
GAGGGGGAGGGGAGGGGAGGGGGCAAAGCGGTTTAAAAAATTTGCGGGTTGAGCTTAACCTGCCCCGAACTCGCCCCATTGCAATTCCTATGCAAGATCCATGCTTGAGGTAAATCATGCTTGTAAATCATCTAACTTGTAAATATGGATTACATATGTGGGAAGAAAACATCATCATAGACCTAGAACTATTACTTGGAATCCAAGGCATGTCACCCCCTTGCAAGGTGTTGAGGTATCTACACCTCAACATGATAGCATGGGAATGTCAACCCCAAACATGGTGGTTGAGATATCTACCCCTCAACATGGTAGTGTGGGCATGCCATCTCCCAAAAAGGTGGTCGAGGTATCTACCCCGCAACATGGTAGTACGGGTATGTCACCCCCATACAAGGTGGTTGAGGCATGTCACCCCCAACAAGGTATGGCCATTTGCAACACTATAGATACTTTTCATGAATTCAATGCATATATACACACCATTAATCATCATAAAGCCACTTGACTTATAAACCATGTAATAGACCATTAATAACTTGGGAATCCTTGTCAAGACATTTTATCAAATACTTGGTGGGTATGTAATGCTAGTTTAAAATCATGCAATTCAATAGTGAAATAATATGAGAAAACACAATATAAATCAGCCCACCAACATTAGTAAAACACTCAAATATCATAATAGATCATAGGTTCATAGTTTCATAGCTCAAAACATAGCTCATAATATAAATTGATCATCAAATTGAACATATCTTGAAATTGATCATCAAATATCATAATAGATCATAGTTTCATAGATCAAAATATACATAGTTTCAATAGACAAAAGCAATTCATAGTATAAGCTTGAAATTAACAAATATGCATATTCAATCAACATTTCACAAAACCCAAAATAATTTGTTATCAAAATCCATAATAAAAGATACACATAAAAGATACAACTTGAAAACATGCAGTTTTCGTAAAAAGGAGATTAGTCTCCATGGGTGAAAGGACCCAATGGATGAAACTCACATACCTCAAACTTGGGATTTTTTGATGTAGACTTGAAGGAGACTTGAAGTTTGAATGGAGTTCTTGAGAGCCGAAATTAAGCTTGGGATACTTGCATTTGGATGAAATATTTGGTCAAGCCTTGGGGAGGGTTTTGAGAGAGTCTTAAGTGATATAGAGTTGAAAAATGGCTAAGTATAGGTATTTTCATGCATATGTGGGCATTGGGCTATGACCCTAAGTCTCTTCGGCCGATATAGAAAATCAGAGAAAAACTGCACGAGTCTGTGCCATTGGCGCAATGTAGAACCTTCACAAAGGGCACTCTAACACTGATCCACGTGCCTGGCGCATCGCGGCCAGGGTGCGAATTACTACTAGAATTGAAAGTTTTGCAAAAATAAATTTTTGGCATAGGTCCTCTAAAATCAGGGTTATACTCATGTCCTACTCAATTTTTCTCCTTAATCAAGAATATGAAATTGAATTTATTATATAACGCATGGATTTTGAGATATATAAAAATTACTATTTTGGGCATTTTCGAAGCACTTTTTTAGGGCATTTTTAGGGCATTTCAGCACTGCTAGATCCTTAAATTTATAGAAGTAAATGTTGTGATATTGTCTGCATAAGGATCTTCTTTGTTGTGAGGGTAGAGAGAAATTTTTTTTGGGAATTAGTTAGCAACTACATTGGCTGTTGTGAGCATAGCTATGTCTTGAGGACTCCTTTGTTATCTCTTGAAGCTTTAAAATTGTGTAAGTGGTTTGTAGAAGCTTTGAGGTTTGACAAAAAAGGGAAGAATATACATGCAGCTCTTTATGGCCTAATTTATACACATTGTGCTTCGGATTGGTTGGTGTTTGACTTGTTGAGAGAACGCAAGATTTTATGTTATGGGTGTTGATGAGTGCGCATGTTGGATTGGTATAAGACTTAGATTGCATAAAATATTATCCTCAATGTGTTCTTTTGCCTCGTATATTAATCAAAATATCTGGTTGATTTTAGAAATAAGAAAGGAGATGCATGATGGGACAAATCTTAGAAAAACAAGACAAAAGAAGAAAAATTTCCAAAAAAGAGGTGAAAATCGGCCATCACCAAAAATTACGTGGTACACCAAATAATGCATTTGATCTTTTTTTATTACAATGCACAAACCCAATTGCAAGGTGAAAAAGAGCGACAAAAACTCCAATTCGACGGATCAGCAAACCAACTCAATGATGCACAATTCTGTCATCTAATTTTAAAGAAAGAAAAAAGGTAGAGAATAAAAGTTGAGGTCCAAAAAGCAATAAAATTCAGACTTTGGTGGACTGCCAAAGTGATTCGTCGATGCACAATTTTGTCTCTTAAAGTTACATATTCTAGGAGCTTGAAAATGTTTTAAAAAGGCGGTCTCATTCATATTCAATTGATCATCGAACTTATTTGGTGACTATTAACTTTGACCACCGAATGATAAATTGTGCAAAAATTAAGGGAATTTTCATCTGAAGTACAAAATAAATTGATGAGAACTTTTTAAAGGGTACACACTAAGATACTTGGTACGACACTTACACTTTGTTGAGAGAAAAGAGATACATTCATCAGAAAATAACTTTAGGGGCATGATAGAAGGGTTTGTACTTTACTTAAAGGTGAAACATTGAAGAGGAGAAGAGGATTTGTCATAAATTTTTCTTTACATTCTAGAATCTATTGGTATGGATAATCCCTTTGGTAACTCTACTTTTGTTTTACACATGATTGGCTAAAAAGCCCCATATTTGGGATGTTCTTAGTAGATAAATATTAGTTTCATTCTCTGGATTTCTGATTAAATTGAGTTTTATATGCTAATTTGATGTGGGTTTGTATTTTTCTTCAGTTATATTTTGTAAATTTATGGCTGAAAACTTAGATTCATGATTCGATCTTTGAATATTGCAAGAAAGAGAGTATCCAAAGTTGTAGGATTCTGCAATAGTCTTCGGTATCGGGTGTTGGGATTGAATTCCATGATAGGGTTAAATTGACTAAGGTATTATATCATTTAGATATTGTCTGAATTGTGTATGAAATCTTAACCAATTCATATTGGTACGCCATAATTGACTTAATTGTAGTTATGTTTACAAGATTTTTAGCTTACTCATAAATAAATTAGCTGTTGGATTTAATTTTATAGACCCATGTGTTGAAATTATATTCAATTATTCGCATCCTCAACATGATTTCATCCATTTGTTTTACTTAAATTGTGTCAATGCAAAATTGGTTATATTCTAGTTTATTCAAATCAATTTTAAAATGACTACCATTAATTAGTTCAATTAAATACTCTAAGGTTTGAATTGAGCAACTCTTAATCCCTATTGGACTGACCCCAACTCATTGTAGTTGGGTAAATATATTGCTAGTGATCGTCAATACTTCTATAAAGAGGTGTGTTTGAACATCATCAATCATCATGATTTTGAACTTGATGTCTATGTATCCATGCAATACTCCTATTTTACATCACATGATCATGAATGTATATGTATTTGAAATAAGCTTATAAATATGAATAGGGGATTTAGGACCTTAAGATCGACCCAGGGTCCCTTTGGGTAGATTCAAGATTTTGAAAGGCAATGTAAGACCCTAGTAGGGGATTTAGGACCTTGACGTTGATGAAAGTCCCATATGGGGAGATTTGAGATTTTGAAACGTGACCTAGGACCTTAATATGAAATAGTCTACTCCTATGCATTATTATCTGGACAAAGATACTACGATCAAGCTTATGATGATGCTATATACATACAATTTATGATTATTTATCATGACGTATGATGTTTTATGATATATATGCCTTCATGTATTCCTTGAGATGTTGACTTAGCACCTAAAGAAGCTCTGAATTATGACTCACCCATTAGTTGAGGCATGACCCGCAGAGGCAAATCCCACTGTTCCCTAACTATGTGCCACCATAAGTATGATGCTCCTAGTATGGGTTGTTAGTGGATCCACATAGCTTATGATATGACATGTAGAGTCCTATCTTGGAAAGTAGGCTCATTTTAATAATGTAGCGATGGTATAACGATTCTATATTATAGCTCACATGGTCTTATTGTTAGTTATGGTGACGTTCGCACATATTTTTATGTACTATGGTATCATGCATCAGTACTCTCGTGGCATATTGGTATGTTGATCCTTTCTCTACATTATTTCTATATATATGCCTTTTGTTCATGCATCATTGGTACCCTGCCAAAATATAGGACTTTTGATGCTTTAAACTTTGAATTTTAAGTGTTCACTGGCAATTTTTAGTAGATTTGATTTATGTTTGTGTTGTTATAACAGGATAATAGGATTTAGAGAGTTTTTGTGAAGACTGGTGATTTTTCATTGAGTTGGCCATTTTTGAGACCATCTACTAGTCGTGGTCTAATCCGTGTGCCATAGATAGGTGTTCGTCATTTCGATTAAGAAAGTTAGGGATTTTTTGATGATGGATTGATGATTAACAGGATGGGCCATGGATCATTCTAGGACCCGTAGTCTTGTTCATGGCTTGAGAAGTAGAAAGTCACAGGTCGTTGTATACAGAGAAGACCAGACTCATAGTTAAGTTTATGAGTCATGGATGACGTTTTGTGGAAATTCTTAGTGGTATAGAGATACAGTCAACGATACCCCAATCATGAGCCATAGAATCATTTATGGACCATGCTTTGGCTCGTGGTCGGTCCGGAATATAGTTTTCCTTATTAGTTTGGGATTTGATTTCTTATGTTTATATATAGGGTTTTTAATTATTTTTGGATGGGTGCAAAAATATATAACAGTAGAAAACACTCTATTATTAGTTTTTGAGTTATACATTGAATTTTGGAGATGGAAACACTTGTGTTCTTACAGTTGGATTTTTGTGTTGTGATTACGTGGGGATTTTGGATCTTTCTCTTCATGTCTTCGTTGTAAGTTCTTAAATATGCAAACATCAATCATGATTTCATGTAATAAAATGAATATGAGTCGCTAAATCCATAACTAGAGTTATGGGAACCATGAAGAACTAAACAAAGTAAAATTTGAATAATTTGTATTCCTTAGAAAGTGTGCATGCATGTATTGTTTATCTCTTTGTTTTGATTATTTTTCCATAGACGGCCAATGTTAGAAATGGCCTTGTTCTTACTCGCTGGCCCAGGGGGTAATGAATGGGTAAAAGGATAAATAATAGGATTTGACGTGATTATAGTCATCTAATTAGCTTGAACGACCCAAGAGATAGCTAAACTGGGACTAGGGTAAGGGTTAGAATGAGATACCTATAGACGACCCAAGTTGCATGGTGAAATTTATCTATTTATCGGCTTAAGGACATAGGTGAATATAACTTGCTAATTCTTCATCGAATACACTAGAAAAGGTTACAATTATGAGGTTATACTGCGTTAGGAATTCATAAGGAACACAATACCCTAATTATCTTCTCTCAATGATTTTGTAATACTTGCATCTTTATTGACAATAGAATAAGTTTTATTTATTGTTATTACATTATAAAAACCCCTCTTCTAAGTTGATTAATTTCTCAAACCATTGTCTAGACCATATTTCATTCAGGATTGACCCAAACTGTTGTTAGGTTCGATATTTGAATAACGACCGCTTATACTTCTATTGAGAGGTGTAATTTGGGTGTGATCAGAATTTTGGTGCGTTACAAGGTATATGGCTTTTGGATTGGTTTAGTTAGAGTAATCAAATATTAATCCTTATTTCTGTATTTTACATATTTTGCTATTTTTGTTTCTTTTTCAACAAACTGGTGTAGTGTATGCCAAACATGCATAGTCGAGGCAATCCCTTGACACCATACGATCCCGAGATACAACAAATGTTAACATGAATAGCCAAAGAATAAGCTAATAGTGATGTGATCGATGCACTTGACATATATGATCAAGACCCACCACCTCCACAAGTCGTGAAGAATCAACCACCACCGCAAGGAGCAAGGATCGTGGATGGAATTAATTTGGACTTGAACCAACCATAGTGGATGCTACATAAGCCCTGGTGTTGCCTCCACTACTATCAGATACTAAGTTCATCATATCGAGTGGGTTGTTGCAAATTTTACAACATAGAGGGGTTTTTTCTAGGCTTATCATCCGAGGATCCATATAACCATCTACATAATGTTGTTTTTGTCTACAAGAGTATGATGGATAGTCAGAACTTGTCTATGGCTTCTATTGGGCTCCATGTTTTCCCGTTCTCTCTTATTGGGAAAACACTATTATAGTTATCAAAGCTTCCATAATATTCTATATCTATATGGTAGATATGCAAAAAGCCGTTTTAGAGAACTACTTCCTAAAGTCAAGAAGTTGAACTTAAAGACCGAATAAATAACTTCCAACAAGCATATAAAGAGACAATTAGCACAACATGGGAGAGAATCATCAAGCACCTTAGGAGTATTCCACACCATAACATAATAGAAGATTCCTTAGTGGAAATCTTCTATCAATACTAGATGAACACCATAACTAGATGTTCATTCTTGGATTGCATTTTTGCTGGGGTAGCCCAAAGAATTGAGAGAGTAGTAAAGACAAATTATCCATGGGGTACGAGAAACACAGAGATGATGAGAAGCTCTTTTTCAGCCAGTACAAATCTGAAGCAACAAAAGATCACATATTAGGTGCTACAAGAATTAGCTTTGATTAGTTCTAATTTTGGGCTATTGATGAAGTAGTCAATCAACAACCACCTAGAGCACTAGTTTATGATGATTTCTATTATAAGGAGGATGCATGCTTCATGATTGATCAGATGGGGGAATTCTGGATCAATGCCCAAGGCTTCAATAGGATTATTGGCACCAATATCAAGGAAGCCATGGTCAAAACTATAATAGTGATGACACCAACTATAATAGTGATGACACCCACAGAGATAATAATACACTATTAAAAACATTGTAGAAAGAGACCTAACAAAAAGACCTCAAACATAGGTCGCTAAAAAAAGACCTCATAAGGTCGATATATGCATTAATAATTTTTTTATAATTTTTTAGTAAAGAGACCTCCCCAGGTATCTTTTTCTTTAGTCAAATTCAGCTAGATAATGATATAAGAATTTGATTAAAAATTGCGACCTCACGTGGTCGGTATTTGCTAAAATAAAAAATAATGATTTATTTTAGAAATCTCATGAAGTATCTTTTTTTAGGTCAAATTTAATCAATGATAGTTTAAAATAAGAGACCTTGTGAGGTCTCTTATATTTAATATAATAAAAAAATTTAAAACTAATTCTTGAATAAAATTAAAAATTAGAAATAGATATTAGTTATTATTATGATAAAAAATAGTTAAAGTAAAAAGTCTCTTTTTGATTTCCCCTTTTTGACTTGAAAAAAACCCTCGCTCGTGGTGCTTCTCCATTGAAATTCGTCTGCGCCTCCAACCACCTTGCCTCTTGCCTCGACTCGCTTGCCTAATAGTAAGTGATTTCTTCATTTTTATTTTTGTTTCTGATGCAATTTCATTCTTGATACTCTTTGCAGGATGATATTTTGTATAAGTTGAGATTGACTTTGACTTTGCTTGAACAAAAATTATTGAGTATTGAAATGAATTAGTTGGAATAGTTAATTGATTCCAAATTTAATTTGGTATAGTGATTTATATGGTTTTCTGTGTGAATTATTTAACTGGGTATGTGCAACTAGCACATGTACCACAATACCCTTTTGATATCTCCCAAGCTACACCTCCTTTTTGATGCTAAAGCGGTTGTTGTAAAGATATATAACCTAACCAAATTTTAGGGTCGAACCCACAGGGAATATGACAGACTTATAAGAATTCCGTTGCAATTCGGGTTGATTAACCAACTTATCTCCCCAAAAGCATGTGGGGTTTGGGAGGTTATAATAACTAATAAAAGTAATGCTAAGATAAAACAAGTTTTAAACCAATATGAAGAGGAACTAAGGTATTGTATTCCCCATGATTCCCTAACTCAGTATTACTAGATAACAAAATTCTTTTCCAATGTGTAGCATGCAAAATAACAAGTTAAGTTAACCAAACCCTTTGGCCCAGGCAAGAGGCAAATTTCACTACATGATTTGGTCTATCCTCACAGTGTTACTAACCCTTACCTTTTGGTCATGAAACGCCCCCAAAAAGGTGCTTTGGAAATGCCCATAATCGTAATTTCCATATATCTCAAAATCCTTGCATGATATTGACAATTCAACTTTATATTCTCGATGAAGGAGCAAAGTTTAGTGGGGGATGGGTATAACCCAGATTTAGAGGACCTATAGCGAAAAATAAATTTCACTAATTTTTTGAAAAACAGTGGTTATACACATTTAGTCTGCGATGCTGACCCATTGCGGACCACTGATGGTTTTTCCTTGTTTTTTGTTTCATCTCAAGGGCATTGGGGTCATGGCACCATGCCCATTTACATGTGACATCTCTCATACTTAGCTATTTTTCAACTCTATATCACTCAAAAATCCTCTCTAAAACCTCTCCAATACTTTATCAAAATTCCCATCCAAATCCAAGTATTTTAAGCTCACATTGGATCTCAAGAACTCAATCCAATCTCCAAGCCTCCTTTCATGTTTACATCAAGGAATCCCCTAATTTGGTATGTGGGTTTCATCGGTTGGGTCCTTCTACCCATGGAGCCCAATCCTTCTTTTTGTGAAAATTGCATGTTTTCAAGTTGTATTATCTATGGGTATCTCTTATTATGGATTTTGATTATAAATCGAGTTAGAGTTTTATGAAATGTTGATTGACTATGCATGTCTATCTACTTCAAGCTTATAATATGAATTGGTTTTATCTATTGAGACTATGCATGTTTTGAGCTATGAAACTATCATCTATTATAAGGTTTGATGATGGATTTCAAGGTACCCTACATGATGGTTTTATTACATGTTGGTGGATTGATTTACATTGAGTTTTCTCATATTATTTCACTTTTGAATTGTATGATTTTGAACAAGCATTATGAACCCACCAAATGTTTGATAAAATGTCTTAACAAGGATTCTCAAGTTATTTATGATTTATTATATGGTTTATAAGTCAAGTGACTTTCTGATGATTAAGGGCTTGCATATATACAATTAATTCATGAAAAGTAAATATGATGTTGCAAGTAGACCACACCTGGTTGGGGGCTGGCATGCCTTAATCACCTTGTTGGGAGGGAGGGGTAACATGCCCAATCACCATATTGAGGGGTTACACACCTCAATCACCTTGTTGGGGGATGATATGCCCAATCACCATATTGAGGGGTGACATAGCTCAATCATCTTGTTGGCAGGTGACATGCCTAATCAAATTGTTGAGGGGTAAGTACCTCAATAACCTTGTTAGGGGGTGACATGTCCAATCACCTTTTTAAAGGGTGAGTACCTCAATCACCTTGTTGATGAGGTGACAAGCCTTAATCACCTTGTTGAGGGGGTGATAATCTTGGATTCCAAGTAGTAGTTTTCTTGGTCTATGTCGATATGGTCTCTTCCCATACCTGTGCTATTATACTTATCCATTGCTTATGATTATGCAGTTTGACTATATTGGCATATGTCTTGTTGTATTGCATCCTACATGCTTAGTACATTCAAACATACTAATGCTCTTGACTACATAATATCACCATGTAGGAATCGGAGCCCAAGTTGATCATCTTCCATCTCTACGTGGCTAGTTCGATACTATATAAGCTAGTTGGTGAGTTCTCCACTTTGAGGACCTTAATCTATGTTGATCTTATGATGTATTGATATATTCTTCCTTATGTTCTATTTTGACTATGAGGGTGAGCCCAGTTGCTTTATCTTGGCCCCTACTTTTATCTATGTATTAGAGGTGTTTCTTGGGCATGTTATGTATCGATGCTAAGAGACTTGACTCTATTGTTCTTGGTGTCTACAATATGAAAGTGCTTTCCCTTAGCTCCTGTCATGACCCAAGCCTAGGGCCTAGACGTGATCAGGCGCAAGGAGAACCCGGAGGGACCCCAAGCAAGGCTCACAAAAGAATCCTTACACATCCTTGGTCGTGGAAGCAATAAATCAAGCATCAAAGATAAAATAATGGGGAAATCGGGGCTAAGGGAAAAGCTTGCATAATATCATGGTCAATAGATAAGATTTAAACTTATATCATAGATACATAACATGTCCAACAAACACCTCTAATACATAACTAAGAGCAGGGGCCAAGAAAAAGTAACCAGGCTCACCCTCATAGTCAAAATAAACAATAAAGATGAATCTCTCAATACATAATAGAAAAAATGTAGACTAGTTCCCCGAAGTGGAGTACTCACCAACTAACTTGAATAGCACCAAACTAGCCACGTGGAGGATGATGATCAACTTGGGCACCGATTTCTACATGGTGACATGATGTAGGCATAGAGTATGCATTAGTATGTTTGAATGTACTAAGTAAATGTATCCCTATCCAAGATAATATCCTCAAGAATTATGCCTTTAACAAGTAGATCGAATGTACTTATTCGATCTAATAGAATGATTTTTCCAAAATTAGGTCATTAACCAGTAATACGACTTGTAGAAGACTCCCTCCTTATACCTAGCGGAGTTTAACTAATAAGGAGAGCAGAAAGCAGCTACGATCAACTATCTGACTTAAATGAAGAAAGACAGTAAACCAGAAGCTTTTTCTTCTTCTCTTAATATGACTTTGTTTGCAGTCAAGTTGCGTTCAGTTGAATAGACTAATTCTGAACTTGCTTTTCCGACATTGACTTTCCACAAACAAATTTGCCTACTTATGGCAGGGGCGTGAAAGATGTTAAATAGAGAACATTGTTCAGTGGAATACTTGAATTAATTACTTGCTTTTCTCAT
The DNA here is from genome assembly GCA_025642045.1 of Solanum sejunctum. Lineage (NCBI taxonomy): Eukaryota > Viridiplantae > Streptophyta > Magnoliopsida > Solanales > Solanaceae > Solanum > Solanum sejunctum. The sequence goes on from JAOTQJ010179581.1 coordinate 10,940, forward strand.
TAAACTGAATGCCCTGCTTGGTTGCTGTGAATAGGAAAAGTGAATTGAGATTACTAATGATGGATGGAGGATAAGAATGAATCTGTAATGCAATAATAGAAAGTCATCATAATCAAAATGCATAATATTAAGCAATAGGTATAATATACAACAAGAAAAGTATGATCAACGCTTAAGTAAAACATGCTTAAGTGACTCATGCTTATATAGGATATCATATGTAAAGTAGATCAAACTAGATTTCCTAAGTACAAACCCTTTGGTAGGTTAGTGATGATGCCGCCCTATCACATAGGTGGTGAAGTACTAACCCTTCACTCGATTGGTGATAATGCCACCCCATCACCTGGATGGATAAGTACAAACCCTTACCTTGGTTGATGACTAAAAATCACCTTCGATTAGTGATAATGTTGCCCCATCACCTAGGTGGAGAAGTATGAACCCTTCCGTCGATTGATGAATACAAACTCCCATCTCGGTTGTCTGGATTTTTAGACCCGATTGAATTGGGCATGGTCTAATGCAACACTTTTATGTAGAGTATATCATGTACATAAGCTCATTTCATCATCATACAGTCAATCATATCATATCTCATGCTTTGGACCTTCAACTCCTTAAGAAACTATATCCGGATATTTTATCAAACACTTGGTGGGTGTGGAATGCTAGTATAAAACCATAAAATATAGAGATAAAATCACGCATGAAAATCCATTGTAAAACCATAAATCAACACCTTTCAAACCTCAAGAAACATAAATCAAAACCCCTCCTCAAATCTTACAATAGATCAAGGGTTTATAGCTCAAACATAACAAACATAACAAACAATCACAATTTCACATAGCTTTAACATAGTGTGCAGTGAATTTTATAATTATCAAGACCCATTTGTAAATCAACTATAAATCATGAAATTTGAGTAACAGGAGGATTGGGCATCATGAGTGAAAGGAACCCATAAAAGACACCTAAATACCTTAGGTCTAGAGTTGGTTGGAATCAAAATTGGGAAGAATGGAGGCTTCGAAATGATCTTTGAATCCAATCTTCTGCTTGGGTTTCCTTGAAATTGAATTGGGGATTGATGGAGGATTTTGAGAGAATTGATAGTTTATTTGAGATGAGAGTAATGATTTTGATCTTTGGGAATATTGTTTAGGTCCTTTAGGAAGGTTAAGATAGCATTGGTAGTCTAAAAAGGGCATTAGAGTAATTAAAATTTATGAAGACTCCATAAGTGAGCTGATGGAAAAATTGGCAAAGTGTCATCTCACTGGAGACTTGACTGGCCGTGTGGCACTTCATGGCTCATGTGGAGTATCCATACGAAGATCCTTAGTGAAAAAATGGAAGTTGGGAAACTTAGAAAAATTGAAGTCTCATCACTTTGACGGACCATCTCACATACCGTGTGATGCTTCAAGGTTCATTTTATGGTTCATTGCACCAGACTTGGCTACAAAAAAATGAGGCAAGGTCACCTTATACCAAGTCCACATGAGTCGTCGCCCTTCAAACCACCCGTCAAGGGTGCCTGTGGCACCACCCTTAGCCATGTTGTTTTTCCATGCCCAACAAGCCTCCTTAATACACCTTATGATCCATCCACACTTTTAATGGCAAGCCACACGGGCCATGTCACTAGCAGTGTCACCTTCCTTAGGATGAAAATGGCCTTTTTCAACCTCAAGTGACCCAGACGACCCGTCCAATAGCACATTGGCCGTTAAGCTGCCCGTGTGACAACACTATATGGGAGGGCCTCATGAAAACGATCATAACTCCTTTATCCGACCTGAAAATGAGGTAAAACCAAGTGCATTATGAAGCTAACTCTAAGTGATTTCATTTGACATGTCATGGGCCACCTAGTTCCCAATGTGCTAAAAGTTATGCTAGTTTAAAGTTTATCGTTGCATGAAACATCACCCAAAAACTAACTTTTAGGGAAGTATTGAACTCGTTTAGGTACTAGGAGTCTCCAATGAACCTAATACACTCCCAACCTAACCAAATAAGGCTTGAAACATGGATATACAAGAGCATAAAGTTATGGGGTGTCACAATATCTCTGCCTTGGGAATATTCGTCCCGAATATAAAACAAACATACACAAGGAAGGTAGACTCAACAAATATATCTAAACATAATTATCAATAATCTCATCATGAACATCAACATTGCCATAAAACCTTGCCCATAAAAACATGAATGCATGCAATGGCTTAAGGCCAAAGATTATAACTTGAAATAGCATAGGGGACTTAGAATTAGTACCTTACGCTTGAGTGCAATGGAAAAGGTAAGGACACCGCTTTTACATGTCCCCCTCGGCCTCCCATGTAGTACTTTCAACTTGTTGGTTCTTCTAAAGGACCTTAATAGATGTCACTTCCTTGTTCCTCAATCTCTTCACTTTCCTAACAAAAATTTGAACAGAAACCTCCTTATAAGTCAAGTTATCCTCAACAACGCCCACTACATCAGGAGGTACAATGTCATTAGGATCACCCACACATTTTCTGAACATAGAGACATGGAACACTGATGAATCAAATTGATTTCACTAGGCAACTTCAACTCATAAGCGACCTTGCCAACCCTCTTTATCACCATATAAGGACAAACATATCTGTACGAAACTTCCCCTTTTTACAAAAATGGACTACACCTTTCATTGGAGAAACATTTTAAATAGACCCAATCACCCATATTGAACTCAAGGTCTCTTCTTCTCACATCGACATAGGAGTTTTGATGACTTTAGGCCGTTTTTCACCTCTCCCTAATCATCCTAATCTTCTTAAAAGCCTCCATAACCAGATCCGATACCAATAAACCCACCTCTCCAACCATAAACCAACCTACCGGTGATCTACAATGCCTTCCATAAAGAGCCTCAAAAGGAGCCATACCGATGCTAAAATAATAGCTATTGTTGTAGGGAAACAAAATCAAAGGAAGATTGTCATCCCAACTACCCATCAACTCTAATACACATGCTCTAAGCATATCTTCCAGGGTTTGAATGGGTCTTTCGGCTTGGCCATCTATTTGGGGGTGAAAGGTCGTACTAAGGTGAACTTTTGTACCAAGAAACCCTTGAAAAGACATCCAAAAGCGTAAAGTGAATTGTGTACCATGATCCTATATGATGGATAAAGGAACCTCATGCAACCTCACTAACTCATGTATGTACAACCTTGCATACTCTTTAGCCCCATTTGTGGTCTTAACCTATAGAAAGTGAGCTGATTTCATCACTCTATCAACCACCAACCAAATAGAATCAAAACCTTTATTAGTCTTGGGTAACCCAACCACAAAATCCATATTAATCACCTCCCACTTCCAAGTTAGAATCTCTATGTATTGGGTTAGGTCACCCGGCCTTTGATGCTTAACTTTGACTTATTGACAACTATGGCAACAGAAACAAATTTGGCAATGTCCCTCTTTATGCCTCCCCACCAATATACATCTCTCAAGTCCCTATATATTTTGGTGGAACCAGGTTAGATAGGATAAGAAGAACTATGGGCCTCATCAAGGATTTTCTCCGTCAAACCATCAACACAAGGTACATACAACCTACCTTGGTACCTAAGGGCACCATCTATCCCTTGGGAGAAAACCTCTACTTTGCATCTTTCACCAAGGTCTTCAATTCAAGCAAGGAGGAGTCAAGATCTTGTTTTTCTATCCCCTCATCAACCAAAGAAGATTCGGAACCATTAACAACAACCACACCCTTACTTACCTCTTCCAACCTAACCCTCAATCTAGCCAATCGATGCACCTCCCTAGCCATCTCCCTATCACCACCATCAATATGAGTTAGGCTATTCATAGACACCTGACTTAAAGTATTCGCCATAATATTGGCCTTCCCAGGATGGTAATGCACACTCATATCATAGTCCTTAAGAATTTGTGGCCACCTTCTTTGTATCAAGTTGAGATCTTTTTGAGTGAAGACATATTGGAGGCTCTTATGATCAGTACACACATGAACATGCACCCCATACAAATAATGATGCCAAATATTTAATGCAAACACCACGACGGCCAATTCAGAATCATAGCTAGGGTAGTTCTTTTCATGAAGCTTGAGTTGCCTAGAAGCATAGGCTATGACCTTACCATTTTGCATTAGCACACAACCCAAACACACTCTAGAAGTATCACAATACACAACAAATACCTCAAGCCCATCCTGTAGTGATAATATAGGAGCAGACACAAGCTTATCTTTCAAATGTTTGGAAGCTTCTCTCATATTCATTGGTCCACACAAACTTAACCTTAATTTGAGTCAATTTTGTCATAAGGGAAATAATAGGGGAGAACCCATTCATGAACCTTCAATAGTAACCCAAAAGGCCTAAAACGCTCCTAATATCCGATGGGGTCAATGGTCTAGGCCAATTCCTAATCACATCAGTTTTCTTAGTATCCACTTTTATACCATCCTCCGACACCACATGACCTAAGAATGCAACCTCCTTCAACCAAAATTCACACTTTTCATATTTAGTATACGATTTCTGCTCGCTCAACCTTTGCAGCACAACTCTCAAATGACAAATATGCTCCTCCTTACTATGTGAATAGGTCAAAATACCAAATTTGGGCTAACCCCTTGAGTTGGTATGCCTCTAACTCTGTCTTTTCATTTAGCCCAACACCCATGAAATTAAAGATTTTGTAGACCTCATTAATCAACTCTTGTGGGTCTTCATCCACTATTGACCCATAGAAAATAGGGTGATTCATTCTCATGGAGTCTCTTACGCTAGCTCCCAGGATAGTAGCATGAGGAGCTTGGTCCCCTTAATTGATTTGGTTGGCCACAACTTGGGCAAGCATGGCGAGAGCATCCCAAAGCTCACCATTGGTAGGTTGCTCCTAGAGAGTTTGGACATGTCTTCCTCGAGTGTTTGGCATGATTTAGCATGGCAAAGAACAAATATTTAGGAGGGAATAACTTACCACAACCCGATAGCATGACTTAGCATATGAAGAAGGTAAATATTTCCTAAACCTTCTCATAGCCTCCTATTCATAATTATGGCACACTTCACAACTATGAATAGGACTCTAATCAATGTGGTATGTTGGACTCCAAGGATCTATCAACCTAGTTCTTTGACACTAAGTTTTTCATGACCCAAGCCTAGGGCATAGACATGACACGATGCAAGGGGAACCTGAAAGGACCCCAAGTAAGCCTCATAAAGCATCCTTACACATCTTTGGTCGCGAAAGCAATAAATAAAGCATCAAAGATAAAAGAATGGGAAACCGGGGCTAAGGGAAAAGATTGCACAATATCATGGTCAAAATACAAGAGTTAAACTTACATTATAGATACATAACATGTCCAACAAACACCTCTAATACATAGATAAGATTCGAGGCAAAGACAAAATAATCGAGCTCACCCTCTTAGTAAAAATAAATAATAAAGCTGAAGGTCTCAATGCAAAATAGAAGAAACGTAGACTAGGTCCCCAAAATGGAGGATTCACCAAATAGCTTGAATAGCACCGAACTAGACATGTGGAGGAGGATCAACATGGGCACCGGTTCCTACATGGTGATATCATGTCGGCATAGAGTATGCGTTAGTACATTTGAATGCACTAAGTATGTAGGATCCAATGCAGTAACAGATAGGCATCATAATCAAAATGCATAATATTAAGCAATAGGTATAATATACAATATGACATGTATGATGAATGCTTAAGTAAACATGCTTAAGTAACTCATGCTTCTATAGGATATCATATGCGTAAAGTAGACCAAGCTAGATTTCCAAAGTACAAACCCTTTGGTAGGTTAGGTGATGATGCTGCCCCATCACTTAGGTGGAAAAGTACTAACCCTTCACTCGGTTGGTGATAATGTCGCCCCATCACCTAGGTAGAGAAGTACAAACCCTTTCCTTGATTGATGAGTATGAAACACTATCTCAATTAGTTATAATGCCGCCCCATCACCTAGGTGGAGAAGTATGAACCCTTCCCTTGGTTAATGAGTACAAACCCAGATATCGGTTATCTAAGTTCTTAGACCCCCTGCACCCGAATTAGGCATGGTCTAATGCAACACTTTTATCTAGAATATATCATTTACATAAACTCATTTTTATCATCATATAGTCAATCATATCATATCTCATGCTTTGGACATTCAACTCCTCAAGAAACTACATCCAAACATTTTATCAAACACTTAGAGGGTGTGTAATGCTAGTATAAAACCATGAAATATAGAGATGAAATCATGCAAGAAAATCCATTGTAAAATCATAAATCAAAACCTTTTAACACCCTCAAGAAACATACATCAAAACCCCTCCTCAAATCTTACAATAAATCAAGGGTTTATAGCTCAAAATATAACAAACAATCACAATTTCACATAGCTTTAACATAGTATGCAGTGAATTTCATAATAATCAAGATCCATTTGTAAATCCATATTAAATCATGCAATTTGAGTAAAATGACGCTTGGGTATCATGAGTTAAAGGAACCGGTGAAAGAAACCTATATACCTTAGGTCTAGAGTTGCTTAGAATTGAGATTGGGAAGAATGAAGGCTTGGAAATGATCATTGAATCCAATCTTATTCTTGGGTTTCCTTGAAATTTAATTGGGGATTCATAGAGGCTTTTAAGATAATTGAAAGTGATTTAAGGTGAGAGTAATGAGTTTGATCCTTTGGAATATTGTTTAGGTCTTTAAGGAAGGATAAGATAGCATTGGAAGTCTAAAAAGGGCATTAGAGTAATTAAAATTTATGAAGATGTCGTTAGTGAACGAATGAAAAATTAGCGAAGTGTTCTCTCACTAGAGACTTAATTGGCTATGTGGCACTCCACGAGTCGTGTGGAGTGACCGTACGAAGTACCTTGGTGAAAAAAATAAAAGTTGGGAAACTTAGAAAAATTGACGTCTCGTCACTTTCACAGACCACCGCACAGGTCGTGTAATGCTTCACGGTCCGTTTGATGGTCCATTGCACTTCACTTGGCTGTAAACAATGAGTCTAGGCCACCTCACCGCAGACCAGACAAGATATCCCCCATCAAATGACCCATCAAGGGTGCCCATGGCACCACCCTTAGCCACAATTTTTTCCCATGCCTAACAAGCCTCCTTGACACACCTTGTGATCCCTCCACAAGGTCAGTGGTAAGCTACATGACCTATACCAATAGCTATTTAACCTTCCTTAGGCCAAAAAGGGCCCTTTCCAACCCTAAGTGACCCAACAGCTCGTCCAATGGCACACTGGCTGTCAAGCTGCCCGTCTGATAATACTGCATAGGAGGGCCTCACAAAAATGATCATAACTCCTTCATCTGACCTCAAAATAAGGTGAAATCAAGTTTGTTGTGAAGCAAACTTAAAAAGATTTCATTCGACATGTCATAGCCCACCCAGTTCCCAATGTGCTAAAAGTTATTCTAGTTTAAAGTTGATCCTTGCATGAACCATCACCCAAAACTCAACTTTTAGGGAAGTCTTGAACTTGTTTAGGTACTAGAAGTCTCCCATGAACCTAATACACCCCTAAGCTATCCAAATAAGGCTTGAAATCAATGGATATACAAGAGCATAAAGTTACGAGGTATCAAAGCTCTGGTTTTTCCACTTTATTATCTTTTGATGCTTGTTTTATTGCTTCCACGACCAATGATGTGTAATGACAAGTTAAGAGGCTTGTTTGGGGTCCTTTTGGTTTCCCATTCATCGTGTCACATCTAGGACCTAGGCTTGGGTCATGACAAAAAGGATGTCATTCAGATTGTGTAATGCTAGGCTAGATTTCAAAGGTGTATGATATTTATTTTCTCGGATATGAAGGAAAGCACTATTGAGGTATTCATGGATAATTTCAGTGTGGTTGGTCACTCATTTGAGGATTGTTTGGCAAACATGCATGATGTTTTGCAAAGATGTATAGAAAGTCATTTAGTACTAAATTAGGAGAAATGTCATTTTATAGTTAAGTAAGGTATTGTGTTAGGCCATAAATCTGAGGTAAAGTCATTGAGGTCGACAAAGCTAAGATTAAGGTATTTGAAAAGCTCCCACCACTGATTTTAGTAAAAGGTGTTAGAAGTTTCTTGAGGCATGCATGGTTTTATGAATGGTTCATAAAAGACTTCTCCAAAAGCATACACTCGTTATGTAAATTACTGAAGAAGGATGCCAAGTTCGTTTTCAATGATGCATGCATGCAAGCCTTTGAAAAATTGAAAAAGCAGTTGACCTCAGCACCAATTATTGTAGCTCATGATTGGTCTAAGCCATTTGAAATAATGTATAATGCCAGTGGGGTTGTATTAGTTGTCGGTTTGGGACAACTTAAATCAAAAATCTTACATCCTATAGACTATGCCAGCAAAGCCCTATCACAACTCAAAAGAATTACACCATCACCGGACAAGAGTTGCTTGCATTAGTCTTCGCATTCAAAAAGTTTTGGTTATATTTGTTAGGAGCTGCAGTGATATTGCACACAACCACTCAGTATTGAAGTATTTGATTTCTAAAAAGGATGCAAATCCAAGACTAATAATATCAGTACTTCTATTACAAGAGTTCAACTTCGATGTTATAGATAGAAAAGGGTCAGAAAACCAAGTTGAAGATCACCTATCTAGATTAGAGGATGAGGCAATTGTATAGCTTGATGATGGTCTTGAGATTGACAAAACCTCCTTAATGAAAGACTGTTAGTAGCATCATATGATCTTATACCTTGATTCATAGATTATGCAAATTATCTTGTGAGTGACATTATACCTTCTAACTTGAACACATATCAAAGACGAAAGGTTATGCATGATGTGAGGAATTATTTTTGGGATGATCCATATTTGTTCCAAGTTTGTGCTGATGACATTATCTGTTGGTGTATCCCCGAGGTAGAAATGATAAGCATACTCAAAGCTTGTCATTTAGAACTTGTAGGCGGGCACCATAGTAGGATTCAAATAGCCCATAAGATTTTGCAATGTTGTTATTATTGGCCCACAATCTACGAAGATGCTCATGTTATTCTAAAGCTTGTGATAGATGCCAAAGAGAAGGTGGAGTCACCCACAAATGTCAGCTCCCTCTAAATCTTATTTTGGTAATTGAGTTGTTTGATATTTGGGGGATAGATTTCATGGGACCATTCATCGGCTTTCACGAGAACAAGTACATCTTAGTAGCTATAGATTATGTCTCTAAGTAAATGGAGGTTGTGGATCTACCCAACAATGAAGGTAAAAGTGTTATAGCCTTCCTTAAAGAGAGCATCTTCTCTAGATTTGGTACTTATCAGGCCATCATCAGCGATGGTGGTTCTCACTTTTGCAATAGACTCTTTAAACCACTGCTTGAAAAGTATGGGATAAAGCATTGAGTTGTAACACCCTAGTATCCTTAAACAAGTGGATAGGTGGAGGTATCCAATAGGAAAATTAAGAAAATTTTAGCAAAAATTGTTAATGCAAATAGAATAGATTGGTCAAGAAAGCTTTATGATGCATTACGGGCATACTGGACTGTATTCAAAACTCCTATTGGCATGTGTCACTACAAACATATCTTTGGGAAGGCATGTCATCTACCAGTGGAGCTTGAACATTAAGTAATATAGGCCTTAAAGAAGTTAAATCTTGAGTGGCATGATTCCACATAGTCTCGATTGGCTCAATTCGATAAGCTTGATGAATTTCCATTAAGGGTATTTGAGAGTTCAACATTGTATAAGCAATGAATGAAATTTTAACACGATCACCTCATTGAGTGCTATCAATTTACATCGGGCGACTTATTATTGATCTATAACTCCAGGTCAAAGTTAGTCCCTGGAAAGCTCAAATCTAGATGGATGGGGCCTTTTCGAATATCATGTGTATTCAGTCACAGTGCTATTAAATTGGAGAGACAACATGGGAAAACTTTCAAAGTAAATGGTGAAAGTATTAAACTTTACATGGAAGACACAGAGGAGATCAAGATATTGGAAGAGTAGGACCTTGAAGAGATATAAGGAAGCACACCATCTATGTTGTTCCACGACAATAAACCAGGCGCCGCTTGGGAGGCAATCTAAGGTATGATCACTATTTTTATTTTGTTTTTGCTATGTATATTTAAGGACAAAGTATAATTTTTTTGATAGGGTGTGGGTAGTTATGGACTAGGGTGAAGTCTGAGTAGCCTCTAGTCCATAACTATACTAGATTTGATATCCCAAGGTTTTCTTGCCATGTTCTTTTTCCTTGTTGATTATTTCTATTTTTATGTTGAACCAGCACGTTTTAGGTGTTTTGGATAATTTTCTTGATATATGTTGATTAAACTTTTGGCATGTACAACATTTTGAATGGTTTTATCAAATGCTTTTGGAAAGTTGGTATCCACGAAATATTTGGAATTATTGGTTATTTTTGCAATTATCCATTTATGAATGGTTTGGTAATGTTTGTTCTGATCAAGTGAAGGCAAGTTGATGCTTGAAGCATGATTTGTGCGTCTATGTTAGCCATGTATGCAATGCGATATGTGTGTGAACTGAATTTTGATATGTCCATGCATTGTTTACTAATTCAGAACTTGCCTTGTGACTTAGAGTTGGACTGGAGACTGTGTGGATTATGAAGGGATCTTAGGTCATTGTTCATTAATTTAGTCCACTCTTGCCTAAATAACTTACCGAATGAAAGATTTTTCCCCCTGTTCCAAATGTTTAAGCCTTACATGTACTTTTTCTATATTGATACCTAGCTAGCCTAACCTTATCTAGTGAAATATCCTGATATTGGGCCTGTTCTATCCTTGAACATTGTGAACCTTGATTCAGGTTAAAAGCCTAAGTGGAGGGTGGCTACCAAAAGTGGCTCTGGTTTAGGGATTGGATATTTTGTACTTCACCTCAGGCTAAAAGACTAAGTTCAGGGTGGCCTATATTGTGGTACATTAGCAAAAAATAAGGTGAGGAGTTGGAAATAAAATAAAGAATACAATGTCATGTGCCAGGTGAAAGAAAAAGAGAAAAGATGCCTGTAAAAAGCAAAATGAGTTTGAAAATAATGCACAAGCTGAAAAATGAAAAGAAGGTACCCGAAAAAGCTTGAAAAGGAAGAAGGGAGAATAAAGTGCTAATGGTTGAGTTGTTAAGATCAAAGTGCTGAAAAACGTAGTTCAAGGTCGGCCTTTAGTCACTAATTGCACAAAATGCCAAACTAGAGCCCCATGAACCTACGTTACAAGCCTATGAAGTCCTAAAGTGATCCTAATCAAATCAATTAACAGTTCGAGTTATGAGTTAATGGACAAGCTTATGATATTGATCATCATACATGAATTGATTTATGAGAGTGAGTAAGCTTGCATAGTCCTTGGAGCAACTTTGAAGGCATATTGAGTGAAAAAGGGGACTTCTTTTTGATAAGAGCATTTGCATTGCATGGTTAGCATTTGACTTGTTCAGTGAATGTGAATTGTTGATACCCCTTAACTTGTCATAGTTGGATTGCCAAATGCATGAATGTGGTGTGGTTTGCTTAGTAGCTACATGATCATGTTTTGAAAATGCTAGTATGGGTACCTGAGTAGAACTTGATGTAAGGTATATGCCAGTAGGATGATTGCTATATATTGCTCATTATCTATCTAGATTGAGTTATCACTTGAGGATAAGCAACAATTCTAAGTTGTGGGTATTGATGTGCTGTCAAAATACAACACATTTGGTGCCTAAAACATGGGATTTTGTGTGTTCTCAATATGACTTTTTTTTATGGTTTTTTATGTGTTTATTTTTGTAGAAAATACAGGTTGACCTAAATTTGGTGAAAAGTAGCAGATTTTATTGAATTGGAGAACTTACGAGATCCACTACGAGTCATAGCTCAAGTTATAAGTCATAAGGGATGATCATAGCAATTAACAGTTTCCAAAATGAAAATCTGAGAAATTAAATTTAGCCATACGAGCCTAGGGTATGACTCATAGTTCTCACTATTACTAGTAGAAGGGGACCACATAGTGATTAATAGTGTTGTTTAAAATTAGACTAAGAAATGCTAGGGGGGACTACGATAAGGCACTATGAATTGTATACCAGAGTATGACTCGTAGAAATGGATTGTAGCAGTGATGTTCAAAATGCAAAGTACTAACAATGAAAACCCAAATACGGCTCGTAGGGTGACCTACGAGTCATAACTATGAGTCATAACAGCTGTCGATCTGAATTTTTAACTTATTCTTAGGACCATTTTATAAATAGTATAAATAGTATATATTAGAGTTTTTAAAAGGAGAAGTGAATTACATAGATTTTTAGAGAGATTTTAGAGAGAGAAGCTATTGGAATATCTTAGGGTTTTAGAATAGGGTTTCAATTTGGCGACTCACTTTGGAGATTTGGAATCACTTGTAAATCAATTTCATCATTCAAGATTGTGATTCTAAGAAGGGTTTCCTTGTTCT